>QZLH01000107.1:100457-114087 GCA_003833135.1 Oehlia diaphana | reverse complement strand
CATAATTATGATACTGTATGGTAGTATAAGCCAACTTAATTAAAAAAAAGTCAGAATTATTACAGTTCTAATTATACTATGACTATAGCTCCCTGCCATGTTTAATGTTAACTTGTTATACTATTAAAACATGTTAATGGCAGGGGATAAACCTGAACCCGGAACATGATCGGCCTATCGGCCGATCATTTATCCGATTATAAACTTATTCCTAATTAGCCAGGACTAATACTTATATGTCATGGCCCATACTACAAACAGATTCTTTTTAGGAAATACACGGTTTCACGATCACCAAGAAAAAATTTGACGTTGGCGTAACGTATGACAAGTGGATTATAAATCTGTCAACAATTAGTAATCAAGACAAAATTCCTTTTGGAGTAAACCGGATTTTCATAATTGCATCTAATTATATTAGAAAGATGATTGGAAAATTTATATTTCATAATTAAGATATTCGTCCTAATCTTGGTCTTGAATTACGAATTTTCGGTTAATTTCCTAACGAAATTTCTGTAAATAAATTTTCATCTCACGCAGCTCAAATTTTTTTTACATCATCTACTTTTTTTTTTTATTATGAATGATTTCATACTTTGAGGTAGGACATATTGTTGCGGAATTACATAATGATATTGCGTAAGGAATACATCTGACTACGGAAATGTATAGTTTTCGATAGTTTACTCAGTGATAACTTTTCTAATATGGTATAATGTACATGCTAATCATTTAATACGTGTATTATTTATCGCTTTCACAATGTCTCAATTTTCATGAGCCCTCCAATAGTATTTACAGATGAAGCAATTACATTTTTCTTTTAATTAGATAGGTTTATTATTCATTCTTAACAATAGAACATGATACCATTTTATGCACTATTGCTTCATTAGAATAAAATTACAAATCGTTTATTTCTGTTCCATTTTTGTTGTATACTAACTTGTGACATCAAATAATAAATTTTAATTTTTAATTTTTTTTACCGTATATCATAATCGGAAAAAAAATGTTTCAACTATCAGATGAAAAAAGAAAAAAAATATTGATTCAGAAAGCATTTCATCCAAATTTTTTCAAAAAAAAATTTTAACGAAAATTTTTAACACATTTATTATTAGTATTAGATTTCAATGTCATAATAATGAAATCTTATTACGTCTTCATTAGAAAATATTTCAGTAATACAAAAAAGTTTCGGCATCAACTTTCATGAATAAAATTGATACAGGAAATGATAGAAAACCATTGAAACAGGTGACAAAAAAAGTGCCGATCAGGAAAATAAATAAAGGGATTCCCTCGAATAATACATGTGACAATTGTGACCTAGTGTTTTACGATACACAGAAACGATATTATTTCAAAATTAAGTTCGTTGAGCCAAGTTAAAATAATTAAATCAAGAAACTATTCAAGTAACAGACAGTAAGAACAGAAGTAAACTTGTCAAAATCAGAGGATACAAATCACTTTTCCCCGTCATTTAAGAACGTGATTAACGTTCTTTATATAATTTTATTTTTATATTTTTTTTTGTATAAATTTCCTTTGGACTTATTAGCCAGTTTTTTTTTATTTTTTTTATTTTTCATTAAATAACGTAATTAATTTTTTTGGGAATAATATTCTTTTTTTTTGTATGAACCGGCTTTGGACTCCTCAAAAATGAGATTTTTTTAATTTTTGAAATTCGGTTTTATTGTGTTTTGATGGAGTAATGCCTTGTAGGCTGCGTACCATCTTTTGCAGGCTCTCATAATGGAGCTTGCATTGCCAACCGTTGGAACGAAGCTAAAGATGCAATCGAGAATCTCAATGGGAGTACTGTTAATAATTATTATTTTCCCGCTTATTACTCTATACA
The DNA here is from genome assembly GCA_003833135.1 of Oehlia diaphana. Lineage (NCBI taxonomy): Eukaryota > Fungi > Glomeromycota > Glomeromycetes > Glomerales > Glomeraceae > Oehlia > Oehlia diaphana. Next base: position 112,214 of record QZLH01000107.1, on the reverse strand, counting down.
TAAGTTGAATTCAATTGCTGTTTTCCCTCCTTAAATATAGTTTTGGGGGTTGCCCTTAGAGTCCACCCCTTCTAAGTATTTCTCGCAGTTCGTCAATAAATTAATTTATATAAAAAAAAAATGATCGGTAATATATTGAGTGCTGATAAACCATTAATTAGTACATCACACTCATAATAAACCTTTAAAAGCTTTAAAGAATTCCATTATTATAACTGTTACAACTATTTTAAAAGGTAAATTATAATAAATCGCTTATAATAGTAGTGTACAATAGTCACTATTTAATTAGCATCCATACGAGCATCCATACGGAATAAAATATGAGATGTATAATATAAAATATTTTTTTGGGAAATAAGGAAAATTTATACAATTCCATGAAAAACTATATTTTGGAAATTTTGAAAAGATTTTTTTTTTTTTATCAATATACGCGTATCTTTATTTGTTCTATCTATTGAAATTTCGATTTGAGCTTTTTCCACGTACTTTACATATTCTACCTAATTCTAAATTATTACATATTCTTTTTTTTTCTGTATTTTCTATTTTGATACTTTTATTTTTTTCTTCCTAACTTCCTCATTTAATTTTCTTTTATCTCCTTTTTAATTCCATTTTTATTTTCTATTTCTATTACTTACTCACATCTAGGCAACCAAATTTTCGGTTTACACCAAAATGAAAATTCTGGACACACGTGCCCACTATTTGCGCAGTAATGTGGCACAGTAGCGACCCTATGTTCTGCTCTCACTCCAGCAATGACACGATCAACATTACTATTAGACAAATTTAAAATAGCCCTTGCAGAAAAAGATCTAATTCAGGCTATTTTCGATTTACTAATACTATTGATAAGCTTATAGACTTTCTTAGCCCTTTCCCTTTTCTTTCGCAAAGCATCATCAGAAAATTTTGTTTCAGGAATTTGTTTCCTAAATTTTTCTTTAACGAGACCATCCTTGCCATGTCTGGATTTTAATTCCTTGTATCGCAAATACAAAGCTTCTCTAATCGATTGATGACATTCCGTGTTGCATCTTCATTTTTTGCTTCGGCTTGGTCTATCATATCAGAGAGATGTAAAAATTTTCCGATATTTGGTAAAGCATCCGACGTGTTAGATTTTTTTAAGACTTCACCAGAATCGGGGATATTAGTTGATAGCTCTTCGATAAGCTTTTTCAGCGTAGTAGAAGCATCATCCTTATTAGATTTTTTTTTTTCTTGCTGGAAGATTTTTTGGTAGTAGTTTTCCGAGTGCGTTTTTTCTGTGCAGTGTTCAACTTCAATCTCCATATTAGTTGATGGACATATAGGACACAGCCTTCGTGGATTATCTATGCACAATAAACTTGCAAGTTAAATATACGAGTGGTTTCAGTGGAGAATGAAGAAAAGTTCGAAAAAAGTCCCTGCCTATGCACTTCATTCAAAGTCAGTTAAAGCTATCCCTTTTTGCTCATATACAGTACTATATAATCAAAAATTATTAGAATAAGCCATCTCCCGCAGGTCAAAAGCTAAGAGAGGATAACATTTCGTCTGTTGAATTTCTGTATTCTCAACTTCCTCCATACGCATGATGGAGAAGTTAGGATAAATCTTTCGCTCATCATGTTGGATAAAGGCCGAGTTCCACTCGATTGGGATAATGGCGAATCTTGAATAGTAGTAGAAAATATTTCTTTGATTTCTACATTCTTCCTACAATTGAAAAATGGACGTGGGTTTGGAACATTAGGTAGAAGTTTTTTTTTTTCAGCACAGAGTCCATGAAAAACGTGTCCAAAACTTTCATCTCAAACTGTGATCTCATAATTATGTACTGTACTACAGTTCAGAGAAATTATGACTAATGATTGAATCGAGTGATTTGCACAATAAAAAACTAAAAGATGAGAATTTTTTGTATTATCATACAAAATGTCCTCAAAAATTACTCAGATCTTTCGTAGGACCATATTCCCAACTCACTTCGTTGCTCATCGAGTTCAATGCCTTCAGTCACAGAAACCTTATTTGCCACTTTCAAGAACTTTAAAGTCTTTGAAGGATTTAAACCAGGAAAATAAGGATTTAAGCCAGGAAAATGAACTTTCGAGAGACCAACTGGAAGCATCACGAAAATACCGGTATTATGACTTGATATGTGAAGGTCATAAATATCGGTCTAAAGATATCACTGAATATAAAATCTGCCATAAAAGAAGTTGGACGGCTAATAGTATCATTGAGAATTCAATTCGTAATTATGTATATTTTGTTGATTTAGAGGAAACAAATACTCCACTCCTTGATATGATTCTGAGAGGAGAATTTGTGGCTTTATATGGCGCAAGGGCCTCTGGAAAATCTACACGAGTGTTTCAAGTTATGGAAAAGTTGAAAAGCCAAAGCATTGTTTGCATTTAGTAGGTACTATTTAGTAAATTGCATTCAGTATAACTGTTGCTTATATTTCTTTTTTTCTTTGGAACAGTTTATCTTTTGAAGGTGTAAACATGGAAACCACAGACATATTCTGGTCAGCATTAGGCGCTGAACTATATATTAATGCTCCACAACACTTTAAATTAAATGATATCAAATCTGCTTATGATTTCAAACTAAAATTGCAGAAAGATCAATGGAATGATAAACATATTGTTCTCTTCATTGATGAGTTCGATGCATTGCTTGAAGCACATGATGATATTAAATCCTCATTCTTTGAAACAATTCGTACCATTAAAAATGCAAGGGATTACTATGCTCTCTTGTCTTCAGTAGCCATCGGCCCCTTTAGTATTTTACATCTGAGTTCAGACAAAATAACTACGTCTCCATTCAATGGTAGGGATCTATTTAGAAATCCAAATTTCACGCTGGAACAAGTGCAGACCTTATATAAGGAGTTTGAGAATGACTTTAAATTGACCATTGATCCGGAGATCATTGAGGATATCTACAATCGGACAAATGGGTATGTGAAACTGATTGGAGAGTTGCGTGAAATCAAAATCTAAAACTTATTTTCATGATTCGGATATTTTACAGGCATGCTTCTCTTGTCTGCCTTTGCGGAAAAGCTATCCATTCATATTTAATGTCAAAACTCAATATAAACAGAAGGCTCAACTTCTCAACTTGGTTAAATTTTGTTACCTATTCTATGCAGGATATAATAGCTGATTGTAGCACCTTCAGAAAGATGATTACTACACTTAAGAAAGAAGAAGCCAAGCCTGCTATAGAACTTCTTCGATCTGTTTTCCTAGGATCTTTCAATTTTGTGCCAATCTATAACCCTAAAGAAAAAAGACTGGTAGAGTTTCTGACAACTGAGGGAGTGTTAATGAGGGATGAAATAAAAAAGGATAATTTTAGAATGTCATCTATTTTTGTAGATGAGCTGATCCGGCGACAAGTTATTCCTGAATTATACAAGTCTGCCCCAACATGTACAGTTCCCAAAAAATTTGATGGCACTCTGGATATTATCAGCATTTTGAAGATGGCTGTCCAACACTTTGATAAAGAAATCATTCATAGAGCATTTGATCGGTCATTTAAAACTGCACATGTGTATGTGAAAGGTCAAAAGAGTATCCTTGTACCCCGAGAAAGCGTATATGACACAGAGCTGAACAGAATCCTGGTTAATTGGATAATCAGTCAAATTGGCTCCGAGGTCACTGTGCATATGGTAGAACATCGTGCTGAAAAAAAAGACAAACATACATATAGTGATATAGTAATTAAAACTCCGAAACAAACAATTGTTCTTGAGATATTAGCCACTGCAACAGAAAAAGAACTTGATGAACACGTTGTAAAAGTGCTTGATTATGCAGAAAAACTTTCTGCAAATGAGATGTGGATAGTACATTTCACATGTGAGGATTATACAACTCCCTATTGGCCATCCGATAGAAGGTTTGAGAAGATTAATGTTGTGCACTTCTTTCATGACCAGATGCTTAAAAATATACAAATGAGCGTCCGATCTGTATTCACCCCTGGTACTTTTGATTATATAGATGATGTTATACCACTACAATAAAGGATAATATAATTCCAATGACTAATAAGTACTGTAATATTTGGTATAAAAAGTGGAAAAATATCTTTATGTAATACAATCAATATGATCATAAATTTTATTATTATTACAATATAAAAATAAATATAATGCTGTATATACAAGTTAAAAAGATAAATCCCAAAATGTGATAAACTTAATTAATTTTTCATTAAAAAAGTGAAGGTAGCGAATGAAATGTTTGATGCTATCAAAGAGGAAGGGAGTATGCGGATCCTAGGCCATTTAATGTGAGTCCCAACATCAAGTTATTTATTTGCTCTCAGAATATTTTCTACAGATAATATACTTCTACATCTATTACTAACTACAAAATTTTCACCCCATAATCATTAGGATTTTGAAATAAATTACACCATTTATATCTACAGAATTTTCGTCTATCTATATCACTCCCATTTACACGGACTATGTAACAGATTATTTCTCACGAGAGAACTTTCCCGAGATGAAATGATTTCGAATCTATAGGAAGAATTCTGGAGGTTAGCAACTATTAGCTTTATTGATTGTAAATAAAAAAAAAATATTTTTGTTTGTACTGCAGAATAATATCGATTACCACTGATCCGCGATTTGCCATGCAACAATACCATCACGTGGCTACAATCGTGACTTGAACTTATTGCTTGAAGAGTTACAGCTAAGACAATATTCTGACTTATCTGGCCTGGGAAAAGCCCTGCTTAAAGTCATCTTTTTTGGCTGTACGTGATTCAATTCTATAGTCAAGATTTCTGTGACCGTTTTTACCCTTGACTAACTTCTCAGACATTATTTTTATTTGACTTTTAAACGGGAAAGTTGCTGAGGCGAGATAAGTATAATAGAAATAAATGTTTTTTGTGGTCTCATGGGACACGTCAATGGAAGTTGTTACAACACGAGTTTCCAATTCATTTTTTTTCGCAATGTTTCTTCATACTTTGAATCTTTAGTGTCTACAGAGCCACAATCAAAAACTTGATTGACTGAATCAAGACCAGATCATCACTAAGTCCATAGGTTTCGCACACTTTCAGGAAGGTCTATTCGCAAAATGGTCTTGATGACGTCTCAATGAATATGGTAAATTTAAGTTTAATTTTTGATACTAGTGATTGCAACATTTCACATAACGAGACATCGTTCCTAGGTGAATATCTTCTTCCATCATTCACAAAGTTAAGTACCAGACAGTAACTTGATGAAGCGTTGCCTCATTTTTCATAACTTAAAATTTATACGTATCATAGAGACATAAACGGACTTGTTAAGTGATTCCTCACATAGGACAATTTGGTTCCTGAGCAGTTGACAAGGGCGGTTTAGCTAAGATATAAATATATCTCTTAGGCAGTTTCTCGGTCCAGTAGTTTCCAACTATCGTCGTCCTGAAATGAGGTATTGCTTGAGGGATCGACATGGTTGCCAAAAATTTCTACTTTCCATAGCTTAAGTTCATTAGCTTCTACACCTAAAAAGTTTTATGTTTTTTCCGTCTTTATAGCTTTCTTGAGGTGGCTAACCTTATTAATATCGATAGTGAAAGCATTTGCGGTTATATTTCCTTCGACAAGATAGAGTAAAGTGAATATAGCGATGTATATTGTATTTTTTGCAAAATATTATTGGTGCAAACTGGCGTATAAGGACAAGTGGGTTCGCATTTTTCCAGGGCCGGTATTATCATAATTTTGGTCAATATCCAAAAAAGGTAATGGCTTCTACATTATTCTTTTAGCACGTGCTGATCTTTTTGCTCTTGGGTTATTTACTCATTTTTCTGAACAAACTCTGCTTTTATCAGTTTGAAGTTTTTTAAAAAATCTTTAGAAAGTTGTGTAATGTAAATCTTTTGCTTTTATCATTGATATTATAAAGAAAACAGCAAGTCTCCTAGCAGACTTTTGATATTGAACGGCTTGCCATACAAATCCTTTTAAAATTTGGATTTTCAAAAATGCAATTATAGAATTTTATTTAAATGGTACACACATAAATTTCAGTAACAGATTTTTGTAAATCAGGTGATGTTTTTATTCCCTCCCACTTTTTTATTTAACTTTAATCCTTTTATTTCATCTACACCGCTTTAAAAAAATAAGTTATATAATGATTGTTTTATTGAAATACTGTATTTGGTATTTAATTTATTATTTATTTGAATTATCTTGCATTAACATATAGTTGTATTTAAATATGGATGTAATTGAAGAACAGATGAATTTCAACATTAAATATTCCTTAGCCTCTTGTATTGAGATCTTTTTTACAACAAATTTATGTGGAATACACAAATAATTATTAAATGATCCATCTTTCACAAATTTATTTTTAAAATTATTAAATAAAATCTTAAAAATATTTTGTTTAATAACTTTCTTTCTTTATAAATTTTATTAAACTTATTTTTATAATGAAATACTGATAATGTTTGCAATATAAAAGTAATAATATGTTTATTTTAGTATTTTCAATCTATTCTTGATTTTCATTGCATATAACAGTTATATTTATTAACTCCTAATTAATTTGATATAATTTATCACATTTCACAATAATTTTTCTGATTTCTTTATCTCCTGACCAGATAAAAAAGGTAATGATTTCGCAGCCAATAAAATAAGATAGAAATGCTAGAACAAATAATAACGGCTAAAGATGATGACTGGTTGTGCTAACATAAATCACCAATTAGTAATGCCTGATAAAACAGAATTATTAATACAAATATTTTATATCAAAATATTGGTACATATAATTTGTTAGCAACAGGCTAAAATCTAGTTCTTGCTAACTTTATGGGTAACTTCTTGGAATTCATATATAATTATCTGAAAAATTAATAATTGCATCTCTCATTATAAATCTATTATTATTTTGGTGTATTGTTAATTTTTCTACTTTCTTCTTGCCCTATTTTTTATACTGTAATATCCTTAACATTATTATAGATCTGATCTTCTCTTCTATTTCTTTTTTCTTCTATAACTTGTTTTTGTTGTTGTATCTGGTACCTATATTCACATTCTCTACATAAATCATGTGCATGATGTTTATCATTAATATTGCATCTTCCTTTCATAATACTACATGTACTATTCCATTTATGAAATAGTTCCCAGGTTTTAATTACCTTTACCTGTTCTTTATAGCAATATTCACATTTTCCAATATTATATGAGTCACACCCTTTACATATTTTATCATAGCACATTGATTTTCTATTACATTTAATACATCTTTCATATTTCATATTTGCTTCTTCATAAATGTCAGTTATTCTTTCAGCTTCAATATTCATTATACAATATTGACATTTCATTCCGCTATTTTCCCAATTTTCTAAATCTTTTACTTGTGCTGATACTCCACATTTTTGACATATATGCTGTTTTAAAAATTCTTCAAAATCTTCATTCCATGTCACTCTTATCTCTTCCCAATTTATTTCTGAATGAGTAGTTATCCATAATATTTCCTCTTCATCATCAATTGGTTTTTCTTTTGATTCATTAACTTCCACTTCCTCTATCATCTCATAATATACTTTTAATAATATTTCATGGAGTTCATCTGTGATTTTGTTGGAAAGTTCTTGTAAATATTGGTATTGCTCTTCTTGAATTCCAGGCATTTTTAGTTTATTATGCCTATAATTAATCTAACATATTTTTTATAAATTATCTTTGGAAATTATCTTTAACTTTTCTAATTTTTCGTGCTATTTATTATATGTTAGAATATAATCATAATGAGAAACAAAGTGTCATAATGAGTATATAAAGTATCATTATATATAAAATAGTTACAGTATAAACTATTTTTGAGTTATTGTGATATTGTACAATTATAACTATGACACAAATATCACAATTATAACATATTGTATACTCTTGACTAATAAAGATTATATTATTGATAATCTTTTAATCAGTTTATATAGTTTATATGAAATAAAAAATAAATAAACTATATTTGGTGATAAATTTAACTACATGATTGATGAAATGATGAAATGATAAAACTTTTTTTCTTTATCACCAGAGTCATAACAACATTATTACTACTTAAAAAAAATGGTATTTACAATATATTACTTGTATAGTATATAAGTTGATTACTTTTTTTATTAATGCCATTTTATTAAAAGTGTTAAGTTTAAGGAATAATTTACTTTTATCATAAACAGAGCTCATTGAAAAAAACAATAAAATATTTTCTTAATACCATTTTATAAATCCAAAATTTTATACTTTTAATTTTATTAAGATAAAAAGGATGATAAAATTCTTAGCAAAGAATTATCTTATTGTAATAATAAATATTAAAGAATTAATTAAGAACAATATCCTGATCTTTTTTTTCATCCTCGCACATTACGAATGAAATGGGTTCAAGTTCTTTGGAACCCCTTAGTGTTATAGAAACAAGCTGGAATTAAATGAAATTACATTCCTGACTTCTTTTTTCCCATAAGACAAAACTTCCTATCATAGTTTCTTAAACATTTCAATGATATGTAGTATTGGATTCTGCTGCCATCACATGATAATTACATACACAATTAAGTAATTGGTAGGAGTTCCCATGTCAAAAAATAACCAATGATCTTTATGCACATGATTCAAAAACTAATGCTGATTTAACTGTGAAATTCAGCAAAATTTAGGCTCATAAGTAATAGTTATTTCATGGGAATCAATGATTTTCATGGCTGCGTTATAAAAATCATAATATTCCAGTGACTTCGTGAAATAACTATTACCTATACCACAGTCTCACAAAAGCAAAAAAAATTTTATCAATGGTCAATTATGTGATCACAATTCTTAATACTGTCAAAAGCCTGCTGCAATGAATAATATAATCTTTTTTGCTAACCACGATAGTGTAGTATTTATAGCCAATTTACATAACATTACAACAGTTAAAGGTTATAATTCAATATATAATAATCATTACTTACGGCAATCAACATGAGCATTACGCAATTATCGGCCAGTTAAATCTAATGAATTCGATCAACAGTGTGTGGTCAACCAATCTGAAGTATCAAACCAATCATGCATAAGTTCTACTTTCAAAAGTTCAGTTCTTCTGGTAAAGGCGAAGTAAAAAATAATTATTAATAGCTCATGCCTTTTTATTAATCTTACCAATATATTTCTCTTGCAGAGTTCAGACTCAGGTTTAACATTTTTCAAAGGTAAGCTTAACTGCTCAGATCTACTAGTTCAAGCAAATTTTTGATCAATTAGAGCCAAAAAAAGATTCACCTTGAAGAAGATGTGTCTCCATGTAGCAATGGAAATTAATATTAAGAAAGATGGTTATATCATTATATTAGATGGATCAGTTTTAAAATTAACGAGAACTTAAATAGCAAGGAATTCTTACTTTATGAGTCAGGTCTCCTTTAGTAGGACCCAGAAATATATATAAAAGGGTCAGGTTTGAGTTTGCGTATTTTGAACTAAAAAATCATGAAAATCTTTCCTTTTTTAGATAAATTTTATAATACCAGTCAGAATTTTATTTCCTAATATAGTAACCGACTGACATTATCATAATTCCGGCCCTGAAAAATGCATACAGCTCATAGTTTTCATCACCTGACCCCTATATATATATTTCTGGGTCCTCCTTTAGTCTTTAGTCCTTTTGACCCACCACTAATTATATTCATTTATTACTTAGCTTGTTGTTTAATATATCTATAAAATAAGCTGAGTCATATTTTGAGATGTATAAAAACAATTTTTACATGAAATAAGAATACTGCAAAGAGTATAACATATAAAATTGGATTCCAGGTTAGATTGCATTTAAGACTGAATAAAATTGACTAGATACCCGCATAAATTTAATTATGACTACCCGCAGTAAAGTTTAAAAAATCACGTGGTTAATAGAATAAATCAAGCATTCTGATTTCGTGATCACGTGACCAATTTTATCGATCATTCCCAAAATTGGTAAACAGATATAACGAAAAAAATTATTATTATTATTATTATTAAAATTTACTACAGACATTTTCTAATTTTAAAATTCATACATTATACCTAAATTTGCTTGCTCTGCAAGTTTACTTAGCAATAAAGGTAGGTTTTGAATACAGATTTTTGTAAAACTAATTATTTACAAATTATCATATAAAAGTCAAAATTTATATTTAAAACGCATTTTTCTCGTCTCAAAAATACACATACCATGTAAGTTTAAAAATATATATTTTTTGTTAAATCTGCTTACCATTTTTGAGAATGATCTACAAAATCAGTCACGTGATCACGAAATTTTTGTCGGGTAGTTGAAGCTTTGACTGTGTCCTATGCTTACGCTTTGGACAATCCAGCTATTAAAATATTGGACGCCACAGAATTGATCTGATTAAATAATTGGATAATTATAGTCTGTGAAGATAATGTATTCATCAGTTAATGAGAAATCATTAATTGATAAACCTTTTTGAACTGGTTCCAAGTTCTAAATAACATTACTTCCATACATAAAATTCATGAGAATGAAAGTTCCTATATGTTTATAATAATCCAAATTAACCCATTTTGTCATGATCGATAAATTATTAACATAACAAAGCGTTTCCCGTGCACTTATATTAATTTAATCTAATTCAAGGATCGGCAGTATTTTTTTTTTAAAAGAATTTGCGTAGTGAGGTAATATTTACAGTATCTCTTCCTGAAAAACTTCCAAACTCAGATTTTTAGTATTAATATCTATCATAATTACAAAAGAAATTTATTGGTTTGCTAGATAAAAATTTACATATCAGATAACAAAATAAAATAATGCTTTACCACAGATTTATTTATTGTTACCAATATTTAATAATGTTATACTAACTAGTGATTATGTAAATTTGTAAAACCGTTTATATGGTTTACAATCATACTATCTAAATGTTATTATCAGCTTTATCATTGACTTTATTATTGTCTTCTACTAATAAATTCAAAAAATCAGTATTAATATAATATTCTTTAAGCATATTTTCCATATTTAGAACTTGTTCTTCCAATGTAACATCTTTGGTCCTTCCACTAATAAATGGAATTGGTTCGTATTTATTTTTAAGTTTCCTTAAAAGTTTTCTTTGATATTCTGTACATAAGTAACTAAACACATATGTTTGTAAAAATCCCCTATCAAAAGAAATAAAATATTATGTATACTATTTTCTATAATTACGAATTGTATAATAATATTATTTTAACTTACCATGGCGCTAACTTTGTTGTTCCAAATAAAAATATAAAGATTCCTGACAAAAAACTAAAGAATCCACCGATTCTTGAAAATTTGAGGCAACAAAAGAAAATATAGGAATAAAGATTATTGATTTTTTATTTTCACTGAAAATTAAAAAAAGTTGATAGTTACGATCATAATACCATATAGTTCCAAAATTAAGCAACCTTTTTTTATTATAGAGTTGCTTAATTTTGGGGTAGTTTTTTTTTGAATAAAAATCTGAAAAATCTGGAAAATCTGAAGAAAACTGTGCATTTAAATGATCAAATAAATGATCTGTACAATATTTGATCTATAAATCAGCCGCGCATTCTTGTTTCTCATGTTTCAGTTAAAATTCACTACACAGTATGCCACAAAAAAAGAGAAGACATAATAGCACCATTAGAGAAAGAGTTGTTAAG
>QZLH01000107.1:50588-74825 GCA_003833135.1 Oehlia diaphana | reverse complement strand
TACAAGTACAGTAATTAAAATAGGAAGGTGAAAACACACTGAAAACACGTGAAGTTGAAAAAAAAGAGACGCGTTCATTGTTCCATTGGTTCTCTATTTTTTTGGTCATGTTAAAAGATTTAACTTTTCGGGTAATGGGAAATGAATTCACTTATCATATACAACAATGTTGCACTTTTGATTGTGTCATAATACAGTTCGTACACTGTACAATCTAATTTTAGCTGTTCATTTATTATGACATAAATTTTAACATCATCATGTATTAAATTAGCGATCTTTTTTTTTAAAAAAAAATAAAAATAACTTATATAAAAAGAAATATCCAGAGGTACAGTATGTAAAATAAATAAACTAACGGATCATCTGGATCCATCCGTTTTCCATCCGGATTCATCCGTCATCCGATCCGAAATTCTAACGAATGATCCAAAAAGTTTCGAATCGGATGAATCCGCCAGATTGATGGATAAACCTCATCCGGATCGTAATACTACCCCACGTGTCCGGTGACATTTAAAGGAATGTGAAAAAAATAATTTCATGAAGCAAAAAAAAAAAACTGTCCCTCAGATATTAAAATATAAACGCGGTGGTGCGTGATGTACAACCATAGCCATGGCGAAAAAAAAGTGACTTGCACGCGACTGCATTTTATTCATCACAACCGTCACACCTACCGCGTTTCCACTTTTATATTTATCTGAGGGACTTTTTTTTTCGAGTAGGTAAAAACTTATTTGTCACACATTATTCGTCACTGATTATTTTCACGTGTTAGTGCATAACGCCGTAATGCGGGACAAAAGTCACGTGTCAGTCACTTTTTTTTTGCCATAGGCTAGGGCCTTGGCGTGATGCCGGTGATGAATTTCACAAAATCACGTGGGGTGGAAAAAGTGACGGTGATACTGGGGAAGCTGCAAAAATTTTACCAAGATCGAATTAGTAGATCATTACTATTTAGGTCGAATAATTAAATTTTGGCCGAATATAGGCCGAATTTTTATGAAGGTTAAATTGATTAAATAAAATAAAAAAATTAAAATTGAGATTCATCGTCAAGTAATATTTAATGCATCGAAAAATTCTCTTGAATTGATTTTTCGGCTAAATTTTGATGATAATTACCATCTATTCACCACCTATTTATAGCATTTTACAACTTCGTAAAGTTATTTTATCGACAATTTCATGAGATCGTTTGATACCACGTCGTCACATGTTGGTTAATAGATCGTTGTGATTTGATGGCGATTTCTTAACTGCATGGTAACAAATCATAGGTTTCTGCAAAGTGCCGTTGCTACAATTCGGCTTCGTTGATCAGAATCTATTACAATAAATACACTTAAAGGCAATGTACAGTATATTTGTTGGTTTTACATGTGTTGTCATTTATAACAACCTCATGATATCGAGACCACATTCTTCTTTGCTTTGGTGACATCCAAAAAATTTTGGTTAATTTATTATCAATTCCTTCCAAATCAACTTGAGAATATCATTCAGAATCTTCTTTGTCTAATTTCTTTAAATGTTTAATAAGTGTTGCTGCATCATTCTTAATCTGGGCATTAGATTTAAACATATATATTACACTATAAAGATCTTGATTAATAAATGTCTTGATTTGGATATTTTTTCGTAATATTCTCTTTAAAATGATAGCACCTAGATGACATTCTTGAACATAAAACTGTCTCTTCCATGACATTATCCGCTATCTTGCGTAATGCTGGTGAAAATTCTTGAAGAGCAGGTGTACTTTGTAATGATTATATTCATTAACAAACTTGTTAATAAACACTAAATTTGGATGTTTACGATATGCTACATTTCAAGGAATCCACATTCAATACGAGCTGATTCTTGGTTTCGGTTATGTGTAGGATCCACTTTTTCTTAGATTCATATTTACCTCCATGATGACATTTATATGATTTTCTGGCCCAGCTACCGTCTTCTTTTTCGCATCTTACTATTCTTATTTTAAAGCCCATTTTTTCTGGATATCGATTTAACATATTTCAAGGACCTCAAATATTGTAAACGTCTGTCCAGTGTATATGCCTTTCTGCCTTTCAAGGAACTATCATCAGGTTCGTCATCAATATCGCTGGCTTCATTTACATTATTTTCGTTAACATTTTCATCGTAATCAATTCTGAATATCGTTCATCTAAATAAATATTGTTTATTAAAGCTAAAGTGCAAAAATTAAATGTAGCGAAATTTCTTTATAGCAACTTACATTTGAGAGTTTAAAGGAAAGAATATTAATGAACGTGAAATTCAATGTAAAAGGATATTAATAATCAAAAGTAAAAAAAAGTTTTATTAGTTTATTAACTTTATTAACGAAGAATGATATAATTCACGTGATAATTTATAAAACATGTGACATCAGTAGGATATATATCCTCCTAATATTTACTTATTAAAAACTAATTTTTAAAATAATTATACGTATCACAATTAATATACCACACTAATAAATCTAACAAATCCCTTCTCATAAAAATAATCTTATCGTTATATATTCAATTTTGTACACTCTATCAAGTCTTGTTTTAAAACTGGTTCAAAAAAAAAAAATGATAGGAAATACGTTCAATTTTCTAGAAAGATCGAAAAAGTTTGATCCTCAATTAGGATTAAATTATTAATAATAGTATTATGATAAGCTTTCTTTCTCTTCGAAATAATGTGTCGTAAAATTATTATTTAATGTACACGATTTTTTAACACCTTTGTAGCAGCACTCTTAATAACAGAAGCAGTTTTTTCAATTTCTTTCTTATTAAAGCTGGCACTAATACAGATTCTAATACTAGGTTCTATACTAAATAATTCTTGAGTTCTATTATATTTTGCTCTAGTCAATAAGACTCCATTATTCATAGCCTAAATTAAAAAAAAAAAATTAAAAAAAAAATAGGAAATAAAAAAAAAAAATTAAAATAAGCTTAAGATCCAACCAACCTCATCAACAATATCTTGCAAACATTTTTCTTTATCTTCTATATCACCAACTCTAACGATTCCTTCGTCAATTCTAAGATGTATGACGGGAGAATCTGCTGAACCATTTAATAATAAATATTTAATATTATGTAATAATTGTTTAAACAATAACGTATTAAATTTAAGTGTTGATGGTAAAAGTGGATTTTGTTTTAATAATTTTAATGATTCCGTTGCTGCAACTGTTAACATCGCTGGTAATGATGCTGAATAACAATATGCTGGCCCCGAAATTCGCTGTAAAATAAGAACATGAATTAACAATAATAACATAATTGTTAACGACAATAATAATTTAATAAACCCACCTGATGTTCCGTGATTTCAAATGATCCAGAACAAAATCCTCCAGATGAAGCTATTGAATAACACATTGATCCAACAATCATATCAACTTCATTGGGCTATAAAATAACAAATAACAAAAAATTAACGTAAACAATCATGAAAGAAAAAAATTAAAGAACTTACATACATCAATATCAAAATAATCAGTTAAACCAGCTCCACGCTTTCCAAGTGTACCAAAGGATAAACTTTCATCAAGAATTAGACGATATTTAAATTTTTTCTTTAATTCAATCTAAAAAGGATATTAATTAATAAATTAACACGTATTTAATTTATTTTTAATAAATTATAAATATATACCAAATCAGGTAAAGGAGTGATATCGCCATAATTCTCAAATAGTCCTTCAGTAACAATAAACCTTCTTGTCAATCTTCTTCCAGTCTAAAAAGGAATAAATTAGTACATACCTTCATATTTTTAAAAAATAAACTGTTTAATTATATATACCTCAATATCTTCATCTTTAATTTTTCGTAAAACTCTTTCTAAATCTTCCATATTATTATGTTTGTACCATTTAATAATAGATCTCGAAATTTGCAAACCTTTCTGAATAGAAAAATTACATCCTTCATCACTATAATCAAAAATAAATGCTTTAATTTTAAAAGGAAATGTGATTTTTATAAAGTTGATCGAATAAAGTAACATACGCTACAATTATATCGCCTCTTTTGCAAAATGATGGTATAGCTGAATTTATTGTAGAAAATCCTTGAGAATATATTATAGTATCTTCAGTTCCAAGAAAATCTGAAATCTTCCTTTCAATTTCAGTGTGTACATCTAATAAATGAACGAATGAATGAATGGAGAAAGGTTTATTCTAGAAAAAGTACTTTTTTAGGCATGCGGATAAATGTTGGAAGGAAGAATTACCAACTGTTCCGTAAAATCCTGGTGGACCACAAGATCCTACACCATATTCTCTGAGTGTTTTGATAGCTTTTTCCTATATTAATAAAAAAAAAAAATTATTAGACAAGACAAAACAAAAAAATGGATTAGATTAAACAATAATTACTTTAATAGAATCATGAGATAACAATCCCAAAAAATCAAAACTTGAAATATTTATTAAAGGTTTTCCATTAACTAATTTAACTCTCGGTCCTTGAGGCCTTTAAATAATGTAATATATAATACACATTTATTTAAGTTAAAATTAATATAAAAACATTTTCAATAATTAATAAAAAAAAAATTAAAAAAACTTTGAATTAGAATACAAACCCATTAATTACAGGAATTTTATCAAATTCGTTTTCTTCATCAGAAAGTTGAGGTACAAGAGGTTCGGGTTGCCACTCGTCAACTAACTCTTCAACTTCCTATTCGATTTTTTTCTTCAAATAATTAATCAAATAACATCCTTTAAAAATTAAATACTAATATAACATACCTGAGGGGTTAATTCAATTAAATTATCTGTTCTATATTTTTTAGTAAATAAATAAATTATAGCAAAAAATACTAATAATAACTCTAAAATAGTTCTAAAAGGATCATTTTGATGAGAATTTTTAATATATTTTAAAAGAATCCCCGATCCCGGTATATGTGAGTAAAATATTGATACTTGTGTTATTGTTGTATTCAAAAATACGAATAATTCATTTAATGGTGGATATGCAGTTTCCATCGTTAAAAGGAGAGAAAAAACACCTGGAAAAAAAAAAAAAAAAAAAAAAAAAAATTAATAATAATAATAGTAGTAATAATTAAATAATTAATGTAAACCGCCGATCCTTATTGATCAGCGACGCCAGGGACTTTTCTGTAAATTTTATTTGGTTTAAAGTAACACCATTATAAGCCATTTTGTACTTGTAACTAATCTAAAATCTTGCAAACGAAATAAATATTACATACTGTTTAATGATAGGATAACGATCAACGTAATCAAAAGTTTTTTTTTGATCATTTGGTTAATCCTTTTAATCAATTTAACTAATTTTCCATTTCCTATGGGCAGCTATGGCATTATAATATTCTCTCTCAAAAACATCTTGTCACCCCTATAATATCATCATAATAATCAGGTTTTTTTACCATTTATATTTTTTTATTTGATATCCTAAGATTCTAATGGGCAATTAATAATAAAAATTCCATTAAATTTAATAATAATGTCACGTTTTTCGTTACTAAAAATGTTTTATTTCTCTCTATGAAGAAGGATTTTTCAAGAAATGAAAACTTACAGAAAGTGTCCGGGTAATAGAAAGCATCCATAGGTTAAGTACTGTACAGTTTCGCAGAAATTAAATTCTCACTCTCACTTCGGAACTTAACACTATTTCTTATATAGTATTTGGGTAATGATAGTGAATTTCGGGATCGTAATTGTTGGATTCCTTCACAGCTGGCACGTGCTCTGTAATTGACTGTAACATAGAAAATTAATTATTACTATATTTGAACACCATCAAATATACTAGGAATGGGTTCAAAAAAAATCGACGGTTCGAACAACCGAATCGATCGCAGTTTATAACCGCAGTATATAAATTCGGGGCTTGAGCTGCGGTTTGGACCACGGTATTAAAAATTTTGTAAGGCATAGGTAAAAAAACGTAAATTTACAATTCTCGTATGACATCGAATTGTACAGAGAATTTACCTTTACCTTCCTTTACAGTTTGAACTTTGGTTTCAAGTTATATAATCATGGAAAATATCTTATTAATTTATCTCATTTTACGAACAAAATTTGTAAAATCTGTTTGGATCACCAGTTTAAACCTTTGGATTAATTATACCGTGGGGTTCAAATTACTGTATCTCGGTTCGGCTTAATTCGATACCATTTCTAATTAAATGCAATATAATCAAATAACTTTAATGGATTTACAGCAAACTATATCAGATATTATTTCTTTTATCATACGAGTAACTTTAAATATATAACGGGTAATGAAGTCATAACGATTGCCTTTTAACCTTTTTGGGTAAAAATACAAATAGGTTGCGGTATAATAAATAGATTAAAAGATAAAATCGATCTAAGCCTATTTAACATTTTTACTGTTACGGGATACAGAGTGGGAAACGTGCGGAGGTAACCAGAAAAGGAATTGAAAATTGACCGACTCGACGACTCCTCTACTCGGACACTTACTGTATATTTCCAGAAAAAAATTCTTCATAAGGTTGCTATCTTCGTTTTTTTCTACGTTTGAATAAGATTGGGAAGTCTTCAACCAATAACTAACTAAATTTATCATTTAGCCAAATAGGATAATATAGATTTTCATAGAGAGATATTTTAAAAATAAAGCTTATAAAGTAGAAGTGGATAAATATAAAGCTTTAATGCGTCGGCTGTATCAGCCACAGGGTCCTTCATTGATTGGTGAAAATGGCCATTACGTGACCTATTTTCATCCAATCATTCGGTCCTGCGACCGATCCAATAATATACGGTGGCTTCCAAAAATAGTTGTATCAAATTAAATTAATTAAAAAATTTTATTAATTGAATAAATAATTTATCACATAATATAATAGAACAATAGAACATTATAAACTTTGAATGAATTAATTAACATTTTTCAATTACACAACATTTAATCAAAAATTGCTGGTGCATTATTTTGTTCAGTTATTAATTACCGTTCCTTATGTGATACCTTGAAGTAAGGCATTATGCTGTATCGTAACATTATTTTTGTAAAACTAGCCAGTGACAATGACGAACGTTCGAATTGAAGTTTAGTCAGAAATGGATTTCACTACGGCCAATCTTTTTATGCGAAAGCCAATAAATAAAAAATGCTATTTTTTTAACCGATGCATCGTATCAAGGACTTATTTAATCGATTATTAGAGAAATAAAAAACATAGTAATTTCGCTTAGAATTCAAATAGATCAAGTGATAATAATTAAGATCGTAAAATTCATAACCCGTAAATTTATTATTAAGATGCAGCATTTTACATTTTGCTAAAGATTCAATCCGGCAGCAGGTAAAGCAGGTAAGAACTAAAACGCGAATTATTAAATTTATTAATTTTGAAATTAATATTTGATCGTGACGTGATCATTCATTCCGTATTCTTAGAAATTTCAATGTGGTATGCTGATCGCGTACTCATCCGACAAAAATTATTTTTAAAAATGGCGCAGTAAAACAGAATGTGCACGTACCTTCTCGTCTCTACGAAAAAATTCCACGTGACCAAACCCAATCGACGAGGTTACAATAAACTTCTTTGAGTTAGTTGATCAACATCCCGATATCATCTAACCCTTATAGATATAAATCACAAATACTCTTTCTTGTTACTAAAAATTCTCCCACGCCGTATTCAACAGTGCCAATAATTCATCCACATCCCAATCGTATAACTTTAAATTTTCGTATAAAAAATATAGATTCTACTTCGGTATTTACACCCCTGTAATCATTTAATCATGGAAAACATCAACAACGAGTTTCAGACATTTCTGGGCGGTAGTTGTTCGACTCCGTCACCTTTCATCATGTCCAACAATAGACGCGCTTGCATCACGCATCAACATGATTTCTTCTGACAAAACGTTACCTAAACGTGATAGCTACAAAGTGTTACACGTTAATCGATGTTTTGGTTTATGGAAGAAGAAAGAATCTAAACGATCTTTTCACATCGCCTTGATATTAAATACCAAATGGATTATAAGGCAAATGGTTTCAAATACACCCTTAGTAATACTTGCAGTCGCATGTATTATAAACAATACACAATTTATTGAAAGCAAACACGAAACGTCAAAGTGCTCGTTTTGAACGCACGAAAAATCGTATTTTTAGATCTAACAAACCAAATCCTATCATCAATCCTCAAGATCGACTCTACGCTGCGAGACAGAAAGCTATCCTCTTTTCTGAAGACCAACAAATCCGCAACCCTATAATGCATCTATCTGAGATATAAAAAATGATATATCCACGCTTCAGACTATACCTTTTTGTCTTTTACACACAAAATTTAACGGAACATGATCACGAACAGCTTTAATGATAGTTCACCTTTACCTATCAACGATATTACTATAGACGATCCTATCCTCAACTAAGTTTCAATCATCAACTGATCCACAGATTAGTAACACAACGGAAGACAGCTCTGCCACAGCACAAATCCCAAAAATTTTTAGATTCTTGGGCACCCTTACCTCCTAGCGTTTACGTCAAACCTGAAGAACTCCCTTACGTTCCCCAATCTCTTTATTCTCAAAATCGAGCAAAACTTATTATCCTCCCGGTAGTAACCAATGGAGAAGAGCCATCAAATTAAAACGCAAAGATGCAGGATCTAAACGAACAAGCTGCTATGGTAGCAAAGAAGAAGAAGTAACTGCCGAGAAGACTCGTTAGCACAACGTCACATCGATACGATAAACACAACACGAAATTGGTACTCTTATTCTTACCAATTTTCAGAACGTTTTTCACCAACGTGCGAAACCTCCGCGTTACGATAAAATTAAATCAAAAACTGTCTTAACGAACGATACTATGACCGATATATTCAATGTGAGTGCTCTTGATACCTCTAAACAAATCTTTTGATCAAAGCATAGCGACATACCTGTTGTTGCTTATATGGACAACATCGGACGACACTAAAGAAGTTGAACGTAGACTCTAATAAACGAGACGTTCTTACGTCATTCCCATTATCATGTTACGAACGAAATATCCAAACCAAAAAGTCCAAACCCGACCCCGAACTCCGTAATGGCGGGTCCTTCGTCAAAACTTAACTAATCATTGATACCCCATTTTTGTATTCAATATAATACCTCTACTAACACTCTACACAATTTAAAATAGTGTGAATCATCCCATACCTAACAGTATTCATGTATGGTGGCCTTCAGGTCAAAAGGAAATACGGGCTCTGGTTCTTTTACACTTTAGCTCTTCTTCTTTTTCTTATTATTCTTTTAATTTTTATTTTAACATTTAACCCTGTTCGATTACTGATGCTGCGACTATGTCACTGTCATCACTCATCAGGTTCTTTCGAAGGGGTGGGTCCTGTATGGGATGTGCATTTCTCGTC
The DNA here is from genome assembly GCA_003833135.1 of Oehlia diaphana. NCBI lineage: Eukaryota > Fungi > Glomeromycota > Glomeromycetes > Glomerales > Glomeraceae > Oehlia > Oehlia diaphana. The sequence continues at coordinate 65,390 of QZLH01000107.1, read as the reverse complement.
GATTGTATATACCTAGTTAGCATGTAATTATTCTGTAATTTTTGTATTGTATCGGAAGATTGCCTGCCTTTCTTGAAATATAAATAAAAATAAAAATAAAGCTGATCGCGTACATCATTTTGAAAACGGCGATAATATTACAAATAATTTTGATATGCTTAATTATTATTTTTTTCTATTTATTTTATAATTTTATAAATTTACACAGTATTTGTAAATATTTATTAATGTGCAATTCCGCTTTTGCTTATGCTAAAATTAATTTTTCTTATTTTTTAATTTGATGGCGTACTTCTTCATTTTTCAAACCACGAACTTGATGTTGGAGAATAGAGACAATATATTTAACAATTTGTTTTGCCTGTTCCAACTCTTCACTATCAAACTCACATTGATGTGGACCAGATACTTCAATTGTTGGATCTTCTGGAGGGCCAGCCCATTGAATAAAATACCATTGTAATGCATTCGTTACAATTCCATACATAAGAACCGGAACTTTATCACTATCGCTATTATCTATTTCACCTATCTTCTTACGCTTTCGTGTTAATGTCTAAAAAAAAGATATATATAAATATTAAATACATAAAAAATAGCAATAAAAAAAATGGAATAATAGTAAATAATAGTAACCTCTACAGCACTGCGTATTTGCACAATGTTCTGAGCAGCTCCTTTCTCAAAATCTTCTTTCTTAACTACTGCGACTAATGCCAATATACTTTCAACATAAGCAACAAAGTCAGTGGGACCATAGCCACAGCTTCCATCAAGATATTCTTTAGCTTTGATCTGAAGATTTTCTTCTATTGATTGGACACATTTTACAGCTGTGGTCATGAATGCAGAAATGAACTCTCGGCAGATTGGTTCATTACGAACAACATATTTGAAAGTACTTTTTTTTTTTTAAGCTCATCAACAAATAATTTGAGTTCCACTTGAGTAATGTCAGGATCAGGTTTTTTAAGATCGTCTTTAATAGAAAAATCATATGAGAAACTATAGCACCAAATCACGTTTTTCAAATAAAAAAAACCATACCCATTTTAAATGTAGAAATATCGCCTATGGATGACCCGTCTTGATGCAAAAACTCCTTGAGAACTTCACCTATTTCCCAATCATCATATGCTTTCTTACCTATAAAAGAAAGGAAATAAATGAGAATTCATACAACTGCTATATAATATAATTTAATAATTTATCAACCTTTAACCCGAATAGAAAGACTGATTTCACGTTCGTCACTGTCTTCCGAAGGTTGAATATTTGCCACTATTTTATTGAGCGCAAATTCATTCATGATCTGTTCCTCCTCGCTTTTCTTATTATCTTGACTGTACACAAAAAAATATTGGGAGTTTCTCAAGTTTTCCCATTTAGTTTCAGCTTCATGACGTATAAGGTACCAAAGACCACTGTTGTGCGGAAATCTTCCTTTGTACCAGGACGTGAATAAATTGAAGCGAACAACAACTACAGACGGAAGAAAGACATGAGCACAAGACATATAGGTGTAACAAAATACTTTGAAAATATTTACCTTGATAGTCAGATAAGGGATAACGCACAACAAGAGGATCTTGGCTTGTTGTATTCAAAGTACTAACGAGGGTACCTGGACAAATAGGTGTGATACGGTCACCGTACCTAAAGAATTCGAGGCTCTCTGGCTGAACGTCACTAAGAACTTCACAAAGTCTAGGTTCGATATCAGCCAAGTCAGGCTCTGGATCAGTAATTTCCACTTAACACTTAATTTAACAGGTTGTTCGCTCTCAATAAGGCTTTACAACTCTTAGATTTTCACGAATCGACTTTAAAGATTCCATTTTCAGAAAGATAACCACAAATTTAGCAAGAATCGACAATTTATTTATATAAATTTTTCAGTTTCACAAATTCTACAAAATTCTGAATCACCATAAAAATCTCACTAAAAATCTCTTAAAAAGTTACACAAAAGAATTTATCAATCACTAACTTTACTACCAATGTAAGGATTATTATTTTATAATAATAAACAATTTTTTATAAACATTTTTGCTTTAAAAAAACAAAAGATTTATTTTTTAAGAATTTAACAGTATTTTTTTTTTTACAAATTTTATATGAAAAATTTTAGTGTAATTTCAGAACGACATTTAGGTACTTTAGCCAAAGTAAATTGCCTTTAAAAAGTCAATACAATTAAATTTTCATTAAAATTTGCTAGATATTTATGGTATTTTTTTTTTTTTTTATTTTATATTACTAATTTGTAATATTTTTTGTAATAAAAAAATCTAATCACATAAAACTTTAGTTTAATAAAATACATTTTTAAATACAAATTTACTAATTTCTGTTAAATATTAAGTTTACTATTTGCTTACTAATGATTAACAATGATCGAGCTGTTAAAAAAAATAAAAATGTCACATGATAAGATATAATAAACAAATTTAGTCAACAGGAAGGATAATTATCGGGAGCAGATAAACCCACGTCCCACGGGTACCCGTTTATCCTGTCGATTCTTTATCGCTAATCACATTGTTATATTACCAAATATATCCTCATTTACAATTAATTATTTTTATAATGAAACTCAAAAAGAAATTCTTTATTAAGAAAAATATAAAATTTAAAACAACAATAACAAAATTCTTTCTCTTTTTTTTCCACAATAATTTTTTATCTCTCTTCTTTTTTTTTAAACATTGTGTAAAGTGAAAAAGATGTTTGAAGATAAATTTAAAGGTGATTTGATTAAAAAAATCAAAAAAATAATTACCAATAAACCTGATGATAATTGGCTTAATTGGTTAGAAGAAGCAATAACAAAAAAATATATTAAATATTATGAATATGAAAGTTTTAAAAATATTCAAATAATTGGTCAAGGACATTTTGGAAAAGTATTTCGTGTTAATTATAAAGATTCGGAACAATATTTTGCATTAAAATCATTTTCTAATTTGAACGCTTTAACTATTAAGGAAATCGTTCATGAGGTAAATCTGAAATATAAAATGATAATCTTTTTTGTCGTCTTTTTCTTTTCTTTTTTTTTTCTTTTTCTTTTTTATTTATTTTATGATTTACATGATCTTTAATTTATATATATGTTGATATAAAGCTTAAACTTCAACGTGAAGTTGATTATCATAATAATATTATTCGTTTTCATGGAATTACAAGTATGTTTAGTTTTTTAAAAATGTATATATATTATTTGTATTATTAATGTAACACAAAAACTTATGAATTAAAAATAATAATCCAGAAAATCAAGGTCAATCAAAAAATTATTTATTAGTATTAGAATATGCAAATGATGGAACGCTTCGTGATTATTTAAAAAAAAATTTTGATGATCTTTCCTGGGATCAAAAACATGATCTTGCTCTTCAAATAGCTTGTGCTGTTTCATGTTTACATAATGAAAATATCTTACATTGTGATTTGGTAAATATTTAATTTTATAATTTCATTAAGATTTTAAGTAATTTATATTTACTTTTTATTTTAATTAGCATCCTGGTAATATATTGGTTCATCAAAATATCATTAAACTTGCTGATTTTGGATTATCAAAAAGAATTGAAGAGGCAACCAATCCTCAATCAAATCTACATGGCGTAGTTCCTTATGTTGATCCGAAAAGATTCGAAAATCCATCATATGAATTAAATGAAAAGAGTGATGTATATAGTGTTGGTGTTTTATTATGGGAATTATCAAGTGGTAAACCACCTTTTCATAATAAACCATCAAATGAAATAGCTTTAACTATTACACAAGGCAGTAGAGAGGAACCAGTTTCAGATCCGGATATTCCTTCTGATTACGTTAAACTTTATGAAGGTAAATTGTGTTCTTTAATTATTTATTTAAATAAAAAGGTATATATATATTTTTTTTACATGAAAATAATTAATGTATATAATATTAGAATGTTGGGATGGTGAACCAGACAATCGTCCAAATATGGAACAAGTAACATCACGACTAAGAAAAATGTTAAACAAAAATGATGATCAAACAGATGATGATTTATTATCATACATTCAAAGTGATCACGAATTGCCTATTTCATCTAATAATTTACCAATGTCCTCATATTTTAATAACGTACCATCAGGAGAACTGAAAGAAGCTTTGGAGATTCATGAGAATCAAGAGAATCAAGCAATAGAAATAGATCATAATAATGAACAAAAATTGATTGATGATATAATAGTTTTTATGCGGAGGAAAACAAATGAAGGAAGAGAATCGAGATTAAAAGATCATGTTTCTAAAATTATTAAAAATAACTTTCAAAGAATTTTAAATTGGTTATCATCAAATAATCAAAATAATTTAAATTGTAATTTTTTACTTGGATATTTTCATTATAAAGGAATTAGAATGGATGAAGACAAAACAGAAGCATTTAAATTATTTCATAATGTTGAAAATCAAGGTCATGATTTAACATTATATTATCTTGGAATATGTTATCAATATGGATATGGAACTACTAAAGATGAAAATTCAGCTTTTAATTGTTTTTTTAAATTATCGAAAAAAGATATTGTTGCAGGTCAATCACGAATTGGACATTGTTATGCAAAAGGAATAGGCGTTAAAAATGATAAGAAATTGGCTATCGATTATTATGAAAAAGCTGCTAATAATGGAAATTTAGCCGCAAAATACAATCTTGGTAACTGTTATTTAGTTGGAAAATTAGTTGATAAAGATGTGAAAAAAGGATTTGAATTAATTAAACAAACGGCTGAAATTGAATTTTCTTTAAATGGAATAACAATGTTGGGATTTTGTTATCATAATGGAATTGGAACACAAGAAGATAAAGAAGAAGCGTTTAAATTATATAAAAAAGCTGCAAACTTGGGTGATAAAATAGCTCAATATAATCTTGCACAAATGTATGAAAAAGAAGACAATACTATGAAAGATATAAATAATGCAATTCGTTGGTATAAAGAATCTGGTTATAAAGACTCTGTGAAAAGAGCAAAAAAACTTTTAAAAATTAAAGTACAAGACTTCTTTGACATTTGAATTAATATAGATAAATTTTACAGTAATGATAGACTATATGTAATACAATTTCTTTTAAAAAAGTATTCTGTACATAATAAAGTCAAAAATATTTTCGAACTTGTAGCTGATAACGAACATATGTATTTTTAATCATGTGGGCAATTTATAAAATCATTTGAAACGTTACACAGTTTATGACCTCAAATTCTGTGAACGAAACATTTCGTGTATTAATTCAATTATAAATTGTCAAATATAAATATCGAACCGATTCTATCAATAATAATTCGTACAATTTGAGTGAATTTGGTGGTGGTAATATTCAGGGAAAATGAATCTACCGTCTAGCACTGCATATCTGATAGTATCCCTTTTTGAGCGTACCCCACTTTATAAGACCCCGAGTATTTTATTAGATACCCTCAATTAGTAACCTCCTAATTCTGGTAACTTAAGCTTAATTCTGGTAAAAACTACACTTATATAATACCCGGTATCTCCCAAAATTATCCCCGGACCCCGGGTATTAAACCAGATTTTTTGTATAAGACCCCGGGTAGTATATGCAGTGCTACAGTTGCTACAATTGCCGCGTATATAAATAATACATTATTCTTAGATACATCAGAAAGTCCTGAAATTATGAAATGGTATTAGTTTATACATTTCATTTGATCACGATAAATTCATGGAGTCATCCAGAAATAGTAAAATTTTTGACAGGTACAGTATTATTAAAAAATATATTTGTAAGGTTAATGTCAACAAGTATTACATATGAAAAATTGTATTGTCCAAAAAAAAAAAAAATCTATCTACTAAAAAGTTTCATAAACAATATAAACAATAACAGATACGTTGTATACAATATGGTATTCGAAGATCCTTCCTTTCTTAAATAATACCAGTCAGGAATTTATTTCCTTTTTAAAAACTGGCCGGTATTATTATAATTCCGGCTTTAGAACCCATAGTTTAGCTGGACCTTATTTCTATATGATTGTATTTCTCAAGGTCAGTAATATTTTGAAGGAAATCAAAAAAAGTGTTGAAATTAATTGTAATAAACAATTAATACTACGAATTTTCCGAACACATGGACATTTAAACAATGAATTTTGGGAGCAACTTCGCTAATAATATCAAAGGGCAGACTAATAATACAAAAAGTAAATTATAAAATTATTTTATTTATTCTATTATAATATATTAATATAATATTTACATATAATTTAAACTAACTTGTAAGTTACAATACAAAAAACAACCAGTTTCAATTATCAAAACTCAGTAATCAATGAATTGTAATTAAAGAGTAAACTATAATTCACTTAATTCACTTCTTTATAATATCCAACTACTGTATATTTTCTAGGATTGCTTTTTCAATATTATTTAAATATTTTTATAAAATTGAATTATAATAATTTTTTCTTATCATTGATAACAGGCTAGCTTTTTTTGATAAGACCCTTCTTTCAATATCATTGCTTTTCAGTAGATCTTTATATTCAGATAAAATTAAATCATGAATGGACAATTTTGTTTTGATATATCCTGTTTTATAGAATATTGCGTCAAACTGTTCTTTAACTTCTTTTCTTGTGATGGTATGATCAGTGTCAACATTTACTACTATATATTCATTTTCTCTTTTTTTCTTTTGGTCTTAATATATTCCATCTTTCTTAGTAATGTATATTTACTAATTATAATGAATTTATCTCATATACATCTTAAATGTTTTTGGAGAAAATATTATATTTAGTAATTTTTAGGTTAAATTTAAGTAAATTCTGATATACTCTAAGTCTATTACCACTAAATTTATAATTAACTACTAACTTATCATTTAGTAATAAAGGAAAGATGCATAACCAATCCCTCCTTCAGAGTCAGTAGATCTTTATTAAAAATAAAATTATGGTACTTTAAGAACATGTAAAGATCAGTGATTTTTCTGAATCAACATGGTTTTCCTTATGTATAAACTAAGTTTCTCAACAATTTATCCTGTTAACATAAATAGATAATAACCAACTGAGTAAATAATATCAAATTGCTTTCACATCAACTTTTATTTATGAATTCTTTGCAAGGCTAGGCTTTGGAGAAATACTAATTTCATGACAAGATATTCTCCTAATAAATTAAATTTTATGTGTACAGGTAAATATTATTTTGTTATTTAAAAAATATTTTTTTTAGCCATTATAAATGTTGGGAATGGTACTGTGTGTTTTGAATCATCAAATTCATTTTTGTAAAATTTTTTCAAATAGTGGCTTAAAGTATTGAATAATATCGTAAATGTTGTATATTCTTTACACAAAAAGCTTTTTTTTTTTTACTTTTTAACATGTTGAGATGAAAAACAAGATAAATTGTTTCAGATATAAAAACAAGTTATAAAAACTAAAAGAAATGTTACAAAGAAAAATAATTCGGAGGGGAATTTGTTAATAAATTATATCAATCACTAATTAAATTATTCGCCATACCTGGCAAACAAAAAGTATCTGATTTAGTATCACAAATGATTAATCATGAAAAATTAATAAATGAATTAATAAATAAACAAGTAACCAAAATGTGATAATAATAGTAAAAATGATTGTAATCAAAATTAAACCGTGTATGATTCCACTAGAAAGTGATGGATTAGTGTATAAAGTATAAACTATAAAATACAGTATAATGTATAATCCCTTTTCATAAACTTTACGCCACGCGAACCCCAAAATAGAAATATTACGTGCGTTTATATTTAAAAATGGCTAATATGAGTATTGTATCACTCGTATTGTTTTCCGTGATTAATATTTTCATAAATCGCTGAAAAAATATTGCAAAAAAAATTAATGATTAGATTATCATCGAAGATAAAAAAATTATTGACCGATGCTAACTTTTGTTAATTAAGTTCGGTACAAATGTTTAGCCTTTTTACGAATTGAAATAAAGTACACGGAAATCAAGCAGGAAAAAGAATTTTTATTTATTATTAGTTAAGTATCGAATAAAAAAACCATTCTTATAAATTTGCTGCGCCACATGGATATTATGTGCCATATAAAGGAAATAAAAGTTATCTAAATACGACAAAGAACAATATTTTCGATATCTTATTTATATAAAACCATAGGATTATCTTATAAGATAAAATTATATTTACATTCTAACATGGGTTCGTTGGCTTTTTTTTTAATAATTACGTTATGTGTAAGCTCCCTTATTAGATTATTCGAAAACACGCGTAATTTATTTTATATAGACAAGATTCTTATAACAAATATTTTATTTAGATATAATATATTTAATACCGACTGTAAATTAATGTAAAAACCCCACACATGGAACCGTAAAAAAAACACGTAATGTCGTAAATATGAAAAACGAAAATCTAATACGTAATAATTATAATTGATTCATCCGATCTGTCGTGTAACACAAAGAATAGTTCCATTATCTTATATCTTATACCTTAACTTTTCCTGTTCCTTTTGAGAATTCTTATATTGCAAAATTACTATATTATATTATATTTATTCATTTGTTTTACCGTAAATATTTAAATAATTCTCTATATTAATTTTATTATTATTTTTTTTTTTTTTTAAAGAGCGCTTAATATCATAATTTTGATGAGTGGATTTGGTTCATCCGCATATTATTTACTAAATAATCAATGTTATCGAAATGATTATTATATAAAAGAAGAATTGGAAGTAACTCCATGTTGTATCATTTGAATTATTTGAGTTGCTTGAATTATTTGAATTTTTTGATTTACTCGAATTATTTAAATTATTCGAATTATTCGAATTTTTCAAATCTTTTGAATTTTTTGAATTATTTGAACGTAATAAAGAATATTCATGATAAATTCGATCCTCTTTTAATTTTGTAGGAGCCAATTTACATATAGTTGAACAATTTTTTGATATTTCATCTTCACTACTATTATTTTCATTATCAGTAGCGATATATTGTTCAACATAATCATTGAATTGAATTTTTCGATTATTCGTATCATTATTTTCGGTAGATAATAAAATTGGTTCAAATGTTGAATAATTTTCTCGATTCTTCTTTTCTAATCTTTTAATTATGGGGCAAAGTATTTCCAACATTGGTTTTTTCTTTAAACATGATTTTTTTGATGATGATATATAATTTGACTTTATATCTTCATTATATTGTAAATTAGGTAAAGTTGACCAAGCAGGTCCATATAACCAAGTTATATCATCATCCTTCAACCTATTAAGAAAGAAGATAAATATATATATATATATATAAGTATCATTATTAATATATTAACAATTTTACTCAAAATATATATTATAAAATTAATTTACCAATTTAATTCTTTAGGGTTAATGGTTTTAAGATTATATTTTTGTTTTGTCCAAACTCTCCAAGAAGCATTTTCAAGTCGAATACCATTATCAAATTTTTTCTTTTGTTTAGTCATTACTTTCCAGGAGATCCAAACATTTTCATTTTTCCAATCATGAGAAAGATAATCAACATGAATTTTAGAATGATATTGAATACCGGGAATAATATCAATTGAATCATCATCATTTGTCATTTTTTTATACCGCTTCATCATTTTTTTTAATGGGAATTTGACGATCCTGATTTTTCTTATTTGTTCGAAAAAATTTAATTATGATATTATTTTAATTAAAATTGATAAATATTTCTCTCTTTGGACTTTTTTTTTTTAAAAAAATGAAATTTTTTTTTTTTTTCAGAAATTTCTCTCTCTCTCTCTCTCTCAATAAAATTTTCGAAATATATAAAAAGAATGTCTTTTTTTCATTTTTTTTTTTTTAGTCCAAACAAAATGTTTCCCAAAACTAATATGTGTGATATTATCGAAATCGATCATTTTAAAAAGAAAAAAAAATATTGACTTTTTTAAAAATTTTTGATTAGATTATCTGATACATGAAAAGGGGTGGTAAAAAAATTATAAATCAATTTTTACATAATAAATTAAATTTTTTAATGAAAGTTAGTTAAGTGGTATAGTAATTATACCGTAATAAAATATTGGGGTAAAAAGATTATTAAAGATTATTATGTCACTTATCACACCGCTGATCATTACCTAAATTTCTCTATTGCACGAATTAATTGAGAAAGATAATAATGTAAAAAATGAACCTTATTTGGATTATGAATTAATTTTTTTTTTTTTTCTAATAAATTATTACCTACACATATTACCAATATAATTGTTTGCTTATTAGAAGAATTTTTTTTTTTCTCAAAAGTTATTATTGATTAATTTGATTTTTATTTAAGTCGTATGATTTGATTTTTATTTTGAGGCTGGAAACGTTTGAGTTAAAAGGTATTGTGAATCAATGAATATTTCGTAATATTTAAATATTTATGCAAGGTATAGTAATTGTTTATTTATATTAAAAAAAATACCAATCATCATTATTGCAGATTAAAGCAGATTTAGGCAAAATTCTGGGAAAAAAAAAAAAAAAAAAAAAAAAAAAAAAAAAAAAATTAAAAAAAAAAAAAAAAAAAAAAAATCAAAAATAATATAAATTTAACCATAATGAGAAAATAAATGAAATGAGAAAAAGAAAAAATTCATGAAAATAATTTAAAATAATTTTTATTAGAAAACTTTCAATGAGTAATGACCCATAAATTGATAATTTGAATTAATTTGAAAGTTAAAATTCGCGTCATATCACGTTTCACGCGATTCGCGCACAATAAAAAATTAATAACTTAGTTGGGCGCAAAAGTGATCTTCTGTTTATCTCCGTGTATCGTTATACCATTTTAAATGAATTACAATATTCTTTTTTGTGAATAAAGTGATTTTTATTAAACTATACTAAATTTGCTTTACAAATGATATTACGAAATCAAACTTTTCCCCAACAAACTTAATCATAAAGGAAATTTCATACAATGAAAAGAATAACGTAATAAATACATCCAAAGACAATATTGTCTATTAATAATCCGAAGTGCAACTTACATTCTCTGATATCGATATTCGATATACGTAACATTCATCGAATATCCTAATTAAGTTGTAATTATCGATTCATGAAGTTAAATTTGGGATAACTACGAAGAATCCTTCTGAATTATTGAATTAGAGTCCCGTTTGTCGAAAGATGTTATAGAGCCTTTGATACAGCATTACAACATATTCATGTTTAATTGCTGTTCCTCTTGTCCAGCGAATTCTTATAATTTTAGGATATCGAAGGTAAAGCAATTATCCATTTTTCTATTCCAAATTAGTCGGTTCTTGTAAATGTGGCCAGTTCATAGCCTGAAGTATAAATTCGTTATATATTATCAAAATAATTGTTAAAACTTCAATCAGAATTTAACATCTTTTAATTTATTTTGCTTCTTACATTTAACAATAAGGGCAGTCGATATGCAATAAAAAAACCAGTAGTCAAACGAGTTTTTAATTATACCAATCGCAAACATTAGCCAATCAGGTAACGTCAATATCCATGTTACACCAGATTTACCTCTAATATTCGAATTCTCAAAATTGGGAAATATTTCTTTCTAACAATGAAATATATATATACTTATATTTTAATGCTTACTTTTAGATTAAAATTTTTTTTTGAATATTTTTTTTTTTTAAAAAAATTATGATTATTATTATAATTTACTTATACAAATCATACCACAAAAAGAAACCATGTAACAATTGTAACATGATCAAAGTAAGTAAAATTTCTCTCCACTTTTTAACATATAAATTAATATTTTTTTCTTGTTTTTATAAATTTATTTTCTTTGGCAATAAAGCTATGGTGAACGTTAGATCGTAACGTGAACAAACGTGAACAAATAGTTCATATAATTCTCCCTAGTTAAGAAAAGATAATCAAATTAACTGTAGCAAGATAGAATAAAAATAATAAATGAATATATGAAATAATAATCAATATATTTAATATATTTAATATATTTAATATCTTTAATATCTTTAATATCTTTAATGTCTTTAATGTCTTTAATATCTTTAATATCTATAATATTTTTGTACCGATATTAGGGATGGAAATCGGTTCGTCGGTTCTAATTCGGTTCCACATCGGTTCCAATTCGGCTTCATTAAATAAAGTTATGAACTACGTGTGTCAAATTTAGGACACAGGCAGAGCACATAATAATGATTAATTGGAAAATTTTTGATTGGCCTTCAAACGATAGTTGGTACTTGGTATGTGATCGCCAAAAGCTTGACTGATGACTCAACTTGAGTAGGTTCTTGAAATCGTTCAAAGTCGGTTTTGGCTCAGAACGGTTTTTATGGTTAAATGTAACGGTTTTAACCCCAGGAGATCCACAATCTTTAAATTTAGGATCGGACTCGAGTCAACTCATTTTGAACCGATTCCATCCCTAACCGATATACAGTGATGGGCATTGGAGCTTCCAATGATTTTCATGATTTTTATTGGAATTAGATGTATTATTGGAATTGGAAGTTTTAAAGTACTTCCAACTTCCAATACACATATCATATGATCATACGATCTGTTTGGACGTCATTCTTTAATAACAATAATAATGAGCCTATCTTTTCATTGAAGTATCTTTTGATAATAAAGACCATGAAAGAATAATTAAAAATCCATAAACTACAACTTAGTAGTAGTACAAAGTAACAATAATATAAGGTCTATGAATGTCATACAATGCATTAACTTATATACAATGTATCAGCTTATGTACAACAAATAACAATTTTTTTTTAAAAAAAAAAAAATTATAAATAAATTAAAAAAAAATCGAAATAAAATAACTATATTGACTTAATTGCTGATAAATACAATAATTCTTCGCCTTTTATCATAATGAAAGCAAAGATAAAATTTCTTTTGATGAAGAAAAAAAAAATCAATGAAACTTTATTTTATAGTAATTTATCCATATACATTTGAAATGTTGCACATATTACACAACGGGCTTATTTATAGTTCTCATCTTTAATATGGTTACTAATATGACGTTAATTTTAGCAATTGAAAAATAAGCACATGGAATGGATTATATATTTGATGTTTGATAATAAAAAATATAATAAATTTTCTTTCGTGAACGTACTTTTAATTATACGAATTGACGCGAATTTTATTTTTCAAGAAAAAATTATTATCGCTGGTGCCAGTCCCTATTTGTCACGTGAACACGTGATTTAAACGTTTTGATTATTGTCAATCAGTATTTCCGAATTCCCACTCTCTTTCATTTATTTTTTCCTTTCTTTAATATTGAATGTAAAACCCCATAAATAAGTATTAGTTATTTTTTCCCTTTCACGTAAATCTACCTTATGAGAGAAGAAGAATTCAAAAATATTCATCTTTCAGAATTTGCTTAATGTATATAATTAGGTAGAATAACTTAGGTTAGGGTAAGGAGAGCTGGTTTAGGTTAGTTGCGTTATCTTTATAGTAGTGTTGATTTTGAGTAGCTTAGGGTAAGGGTAAGGAGAATGGGTTTGGGTTAAGGATTAGGATATATGATTTCGGGTTAGAATAGTAACCATTTCTAATCCTTCTTTTTATTTTATTTTATTTTTTTTTTTTTTGTAGAGATGTTTGTGATGAAGCAGTTTGCCTAATAAGGATGAATATGTGCTATATATTCAAAAAAGAAATTTCAATTATGGGAAGATTGCGAAGCTTTTATAAATGGTTGGGCTAAATGACAAGAATTTCGGGTCACTAAGATCGTGTAGGTCACGAAGGAGGAGTTGTCCGTCGTTGTACATATATCTGTTCTCACTAAAACACTACTATGAAAAAAATTGATTGTTCATTTGTTATTAATGTTTCATGTTCAAAGTCGAACAATCCTGAAGGCTTTGTCATAATCAACAAGATTGTTGTCGAAATTGTTGTATCTGTTTGTTTTACATACATTGTTATTTTTTAATATTGAACTTACTTTATTACCTTAACTTCAATTTGGAATAATTGGTTAGGAATAATTAATAAAATATAGCATTATTTGTTTTATTTTATTTTTATTTTAAAAATATAGACACGACTGGAATCAATCAATACATAAGGACAAACATAAACTACAAGTCTAAAAAAATCCTAAGCTAACGAAAGAATTCAACCACTCCAGAAAACTGGAAGAAGTCGCCCTGCCTGTTATTATGAAAAACTAACTAAAGGCATAGCCTATGTCATGAACTGCGAACCCAAAAAAAAAGAAAAAAAATTAAAATTAACATTATCTATAGACGAAAAATTAAAATATTCCAACACTAAATCTCCAGGGTGTCGGATATGGGATGTCCATCTGCCAGAATGTAGAAAATTAGATGTACATAAAATCAACCACATGGGTATGTTGGAACTGGATGAGTGACGTAGGCCGTATCCGGCCAAGAACAAATTAATTATTAATATTAATTTATATTAACTAATAAATCACATGATTAATTCGCTAAACACGTGACATTTGAGGATATAATCTTCCCCAGTATCACCGTCACTTTTCTACCCCCACGTGATTTAATGTCAGACAAAAAGTTTATAAAAAGCTGTACATATCCGCGGATCCTTAGAATTGGGCCAAATTTGCGGTCCCTAAAATGGATTTATTCATATGATTTTTGGTGTAACAAACACGAGTGATCGATAAACTAAATAACAACAAAAATAATGCCCGTGTACTAAAAAAAAAATTTACATAGTAAAAACCGCGTCTAACCCATCG
>QZLH01000107.1:9302-45211 GCA_003833135.1 Oehlia diaphana | reverse complement strand
ATTAACTGTTTTTATTTTTTTTGTTTATTTTCTTTATACAAAGATTAGAGCGTAATTTTGGTACTTTGGTCATTCTTTGAAGGCTAAATAAAGTTGCTTAACAAGTATAGCATTACTCAATAATTATTTTTATTGAATTATTTTACATATTGTAGAGTTAAAATTACACTTTGTAACAAAATTAAGTGCATTATACATTTTTTAAATCTCTTTAGGCAACGCGCGTTTTTATATTTTTTTAGATTATTTATCATACTTGTTTTATTGTATCTATTAGGAGAGTTAGGAGAGACGCGTTTTTATATTTATTTAGGTGTTGTTTATTATATTTATTTTATTAGGAATACGCGTTTTTATATTATTTAGGTGTTATTTATTGTATTTGCTTTATTATAACTATCAGGAGACATAGGAGACGCGCGTTTTTATATTTATTTAGGTGTTATTTATTATATTTATTTTATGGGTTACGCGTTTTATTTTATTAATAAATAAGCAGACATAAATTTCAAAGTAAAAATCAAACGAACTTATCATTTTTTATCAATAAAGCATATTTTATTGTTTTATTAACTTTTAGTAAATAATTTTTTTTATTAAATTTAAAAACATAAAATTTTAAGAGCAAGAAATTAATATTTTTTATACTTTAAATATGAAATTTTAATTTTTAATATTTTTAAAAGTGCAAAAGTGCGAAACGAAAAATTTTGCAATTAAAATTTTTCCAAGATAAATGTTACGCAAAAAAGCAAATGAGGCTGATGCGCCACAAAAAATCACGTGGGGGTAGAAAAGTGACGGTGATACTGGGGTAAATGGCCGATATACTGTATCTAGCTAGTTCTTCGATCCGGATGGGTTTTTAACGGACCAATCCGCGGTTTACTACGGTTTGGCATCTGTTTATTTGAGTTGGAGCTATAAGTTTGGCCAAAATTAATAAAATTTGTAGAAGAATAATTTTTTAAATCTGATAAAAATTATAGTTTGACAAAAATAATAGAAAAATGTTGTGATGCTAATCAACGGATCAATCCGGATCGAAGCACTAGATATCTTCCAATCATTTACTGTAAACCCATTTTCAAAATAAAACGCCTGTGTAATGTGTATACTTTTTTATTCAAAGGTAGGTCCAAAAAAAAATGCCTTGTTATTCTTGTTAATATAATTACACGAATTCAACAATAATACGCGGTTTGTAGACTTTTCGTGTCGATTTTTATAATATATTTATAATACATATTACATACTCTGATACACAGATTCTTTTTAGATAACATTTAACCTCCTTTATTATTAATAATAATATATTCGTATCATCTGACATGCACAGTTTCTAATCCCAAAATGGTTAAAGTATACTCCCTCTTTTAAGACAATGTTTCAAAAACGTTTATAATCTAACAATCCAACGCGAGAATCATGGGCACATAACAAAATTTATTTACAAGTATGGTATAGGTTTTTGTAGTTGTATACAATATTATATAAAGTTTGACTGTATATGGAGATTTATTAATAATTTGTTTCGAAAGAATAGACTAGTTTAATATGAAATTCCAATAAAATTGCATTATCGTCTGTCATGATAATTGTGATCATCAAGAAAAAAAAATTATTCTAATCGGATTCCTTTCCTTTTATAGTAAATCACTTACGGAAAAAACCCATTTGAAATACCGATTTTTAAAATTGGTGTTACCTTTTAGATCTTATAAATTTGGTAGGAAAAAAAAACCAAAATTTTTAAAGGTTAAATTTTTTTTTTTCTCCCCAAAAAAAATATGGTTATACTTAGATCAAAATTACCAGATATTGATATTCCTACAGTTGGAATTTATCAATTTATTTTTCCAGATGTTTCTGATGATAAAGATGATAAAACTGTTTTTATTGATGGTATAACTGATAAAAAATTAACTTTAATTGAATTAAAATCAAATTCAAAAAAATTTGCCGCCGGTTTACAAGATAAAATTAATTTTAAACGTGGTGATGTTTTATCTATATTTTCTCCCAATCAGGTAAATAACAAATATATATGTTTGTCTATTTATTAAAGATACTTAATTTGTATCCTTTTAAATATAGGTTGATTATACGACCGTTATTTTTGGTACAATTGCCGCAGGTAAATGTTCACTAAATACTCATCTTTTGTAAATATAGTCAACCTCTTAAAAAATCTTTCTTTTCATCTTTCATTTATAAAGGTGGAGTAGTATCTCCTGCCAATCCAATGTATACTGTTGAAGAATATACTTTTCAACTAAAAGATTCTGGAGCATCCGTAATTGTAACTCATCCATTATTTCTCCAAGTTGCGGTAAAAGCTGCCGCTGCAGCAAAGATTCCCGAATCAAATATATTCCTTTTTGGTGATGAAAAAATAAATGAAATTTTACCTTATACTAGTTTATTTGGTGATCGTGAAGCTATTCCCTTGGAATATACCCCTGAAGAAGTTAAAAATACAACTGCTTATATATGTTACAGTTCTGGTACTTCTGGTAAACAAAAAGGTGTTGAAACCACTCATTATAATGTGGTCGCTAATGTACTACAGATTTCAAAAGTTGAAATAGAAACTAGTTCTGATATGGTTTATGTTGGCGTATTGGTATGTTAAAATTCCTTTTTTTTTTATGTGAGCATTATTTGAACGAATGTTAAAAAATTTCAAATGATTTTTATTCCCTATTTTAGCCATTCTTTCATATTTATGCATTGACTGTTAATATGCATTTTACTCTCTACTTCGTAAGTTCATTTATGTAATATGATATATATTTTTTTTTTTCATTATTATTTAACTTATTGATTTCTTTCATTCTTTTTTAGAGAGCTTCATGTGTTGTTATTTCTAAATTCGATTTAGAACCATTTTGTCGTATAATTCAAGATTATAAAGTTACAATAATTCATATCGTTCCACCAATTATTCTTGCATTAGTTAAAAATCATAAAGCAAAAGAATATGATTTTTCAAGTTTACAATTAGTTATTAGTGGTGCTGCTCCATTAAGTAAAGAATTAAGTGAAAGTTTTTATAAAGAACATAAAATTAAAATTAAGCAAGGTTACGGTTTAACTGAAACTTCACCCGTAGCTCTTCTTGGTTATACTAGTGAGTCTATTCCTGGTTGTTGTGGTATACTTCTTCCAAATCTCGAATGTAAATTAATTAATGAAGATGGTCAAGGTAATAATAATAATAATATATTTATAAAGTAAATATATAATAATATATTTAATAAATTTTTTTTTTTTTTTTTTTTTTTTTAGAAGTAGGATATAATACGCCAGGTGAACTTTGCCTTCGTGGACCCAATATTATGAAAGGATATTTAAATAATAAACAAGCAACTGATGAATCTATCGATAAAGATGGATTTTTTCACACAGGAGATATTGTTATAGTTGATGAAAATGGTGATTATAATTAAATAAATAATTTCAATTTATAAATAAATGGATAATTTCAAGTTTTAATAATTTTTATTTTTCATTAGGTTACTTTTATGTTGTTGATCGTGTTAAAGAATTAATTAAATATAAGGTAAATTAAATGAAAATGATTTTAAACCATATTACTTTTTTTTTAATAATAATTTCTTCATTATAGGGATTTCAAGTCGCTCCGGCAGAATTAGAAGCAATTTTGATTACTCACCCTGCAATATCTGATGCTGCTGTAATTGGTGTATATTCCGAAGAAGATGCAACCGAATATCCTGTTGCTTATGTTGTAACTAAACAAAAAAGTCAACGTACTAATGAATTTTCTGAAGAAATTAGAAAATTTGTTGATAATCAAGTAGCCCCTCATAAAAAATTAAGAGGTGGTGTAATTTATATTGATCAAATACCAAAAAGTGCTGCCGGTAAAATTTTAAGAAAAAAATTAAGAGAAAATCATCAAAATTAACGAAACAAATTAGAACTTGTTTCATGAGAAAAATATTACCAAATTTTTAATCATTATACTCTATATATATATATATATATATTTAATAAAAAAAAAACAAAAAAAAACATTTAATTTATCTAATAAATAAGTTACAAATAAATAATTATAATTTATTCTAATATAATGATTCCAACTTTCGTACAAGTCTGATATTACTTGATAAATGTCTTTTTTTAGTTGTCAGAGTGTTGTAAGTCCATACTTTAAAAGAAAATGTCTTATGTCTCGATAATAATCTACAATATATAATACAAATAAAATTAATTTTTGAAAATTATGGTTCGAGATGACCGTTTTCTTCATTATATTTCTTATTGAAATCTAAATTATAATCTTCATATTCATCAGATCTTTTCAGTCGTTTACTGGGTTTTTGATAAAATTTGGCATCATACCAAGATAAATCAATAGCCGAATTATTTAAATCATCATTTTCTCCAATTCCCTCGATTAAATGCCAAGCATCAAGTTCATGCTTGAGTCTACCTAATGTTTCTTTGGGAATATTTAGAGGAAGAACACGCTTAATTCGATTGCTCCATATGACCGGTATGTTAAAGTGATATCGCTATTAATAAAAAAAAAGGTTCAATAAGTGAAAAATATACATATTTAAATTATAGAAATTTAAACAAACTTACATTCTATCCATTTTAAAGTTATTGTGAAAGTAAAAAAATAAATAAATAAATAAACAAACAAAATTATCGACAAATTCGAAAAATGCAGTTAAGTAAAAAATAAAAATTTATTATTTACCTTCAACTCTGCAACAACAATAGCTCTAGGAATTTTTCCCATCTCTAAATACATTACAAAAGAATTATTAATATTTTTTGGGGGGTTTTCAAGAAATTAAGTGACAGCAAAATATACACAACCATCTATCAAAAAGGACACTATATCGAGGATCAGGTCAAAGTTATCAGCACCACCCCCATTTTGATGAATTCGTTCACTACAAAGTAAATTAATTAACGTAACCACCCATTTCATTATGAGGTTGTATTCTGGTAGTCGATTTGCAAATTCGATGGAATTAGTTGTAACAACCGCTGTAACTCGAGCAGCCAATACATTTGCTACCAAAACGAACAATTTTATACGTGTCATAATGCTATATAATGAAAAAAAAACCTTTATTAGTTATTATTAAATATTTCCTTCCTTTTTCGAATTAATATATTATACGCACCAAGGCACAAATGTATGATCTTTATTTTCGTCAATTATTTTCTGTATTTGATTAATTAATGCCTCGCTGAATTCTTTTTTATTGTCTCTTACTGAAAGCAACAAAGCTCGGAACACTTCCTCGATACCTATAATCAACTCTCCACATCTTTTCAATATTGTAAGTCCATGTTCCAGAAGCTAGTTTTTTCGAATAATCATCAATAAATAATTTGAAAATATTTTAATTTGTTTTGTAAACATAATAACAAAGTGAACAAACCTCTGCAGCTACATCTTCTCGAATACCTCGTATTATATGGCTTATTATAAGACAATCGTTATTTCCCTTCAATACCAGTTCTTCCCAGAAATATTCAATTACTCTACTCTTTATATTATTTAAATCTTCTTCCGATCCTCCCATAATTAAATCACCATCCAATTCCATGTTAGAATGAAGAGACCCGTTACTAGAAGAATCTAGTAGCATTATTTGGTCCATGCACATAAAAAATTCAATACGACTCTTTTGAATATTCCATAAGTTTACCGTGGAAAATATTCTTTCTAAATTTTTAAAACATAATGAGCTTGAATAACCGTTCATAACGTCTAAAATTAAAAAATAAATTTAATAAATGCGTATTTATTGTATTTATTAATATTCTTACTTTTATATGGAATAACAAAAGTTTCTTACCATTATCATACGAAAAGTTTCCAAGACCTGATCGTACTATTTCAATCATTAGCTTTTTAACTTCTTTACTATTGTTCTGTTTCTTAGTACCTTTGACAAATCGATCGTATACATTATCAATATTAGCTATACATAATTGTTTAAACCAATAAACCTGAGAAAAATCCATTCTAAGCTGTTGTAATTCAATCGCAAGATCATCGTTAGATCCTAATGAACTTTCAATAATGGCAAGTTTTTGGAATACGTTTGATATTATTGTGAAATCATTATTATGAATAAATGATTCACAAATTAATTGAAGCCTTTGAATTTCCTAAATAATTATTAAAAATTAATATAAAATAAAATTTACAAGAGTAACATAATACTTTACTCACCATTGTAGTTAAAGGAATTCCCGAAGAAACATTCTTATGTATTAAAAATATTCTCAATAAAATAGCCAAATTACGACATTCAATTATTTCATTTGAGTCTAATTGTTTTTTGTTCGATAATTTATCTGAGAATCGGATCAAATTTTTTTCAACTAAATGTTCAAGTATAGTTTCTATCTTAACAAGATGGCGAACAACAAGGACCGTGAAGAATATTAAGAACCTATCTTGTCTTAGAAGACTATCATCATCATCTGCTCGAATATAATAATTTAACCATTTTTTGGAAAATACAGCATCAAACCCATCTGTTGTCCTATCTCCAACTTCTTTTAACAAATCTCCAATAACATCCAATAGTTTCCGGGCATCAGTCCATTCACTATAATTCTGTAAATGCCGATGAATAACTTCAGTGCAGGATTCAAGTATGGCATGTAGATATACATCAACAGAATCCGACTGAAACCATCGTGAATCAATATTAGATGCGATAGACAATTCAAACCCGCGGGTTCGATTCAATAAATTCTTAACATCTTGTCCTAGCCGATCTCTATTACGACTAATTGTTACAGATAATGGCGACTAAAGAATTTACTTAAATATATTAATATTTAATACATATATTATCTATATGTGTATATAGTAGAGAAAAACTTATTTCACCTTCACCGGAAATTGTGAAAAATCTTGATCCAGCTATCATAATAATAAAAATTTTTATCATTACTAAAATATATTAGTCTTTCCTGGAATTATTATAAATAAAATAATAAGATAAATACTTTTGATTTTTTTTCCGGATCTTGAATTACGCCTAACAGATATTTAACAATGCAAATTTCAGTTGCACGTTTTTCTCGTAATTGATCGTTCTGAAAAAAAAAAATATTATTTTTTTTAATATCATCATGACTCTAATATAGCGATTCATTATGAATTACCTTCTTCATAAGTACATCGAAAACTCCATCGGATTTACCCATAGCATCCCAGATCATTTCATATCTTTTGATTGTATCGACAATCAATGGGAAAAGAGTTCGTTCCATAGAATTTTCAAGAACCCATATTATAAGCTATATAATTTTTTTTTTTTTTGTGTGTTAATAATAGCAATGTTAAGACTTGATTTTAATGGTTGTTAATTCCATTCGAAAAAAATTATGAAATTTAATATTAACCTCTAACAAGGAACTATAATCTTTTGTCAATTCAATGAATTGAACTATTGTAGCAAGTTGACGTGCGTTTAATAAAGATGATCCCGGCTCCGCCAGACTCTTCCAGTTAGTATCATCGATACTAATTATTGTATTCAAAATAGATTAAGATTAATTCAAATAAATTGATAAAAAAATTTCCAAAATTTAATACTTACGGAGTATTTTGCACAAATCTTTTTACAGATGGAATTAAAAATTCTTGTACCACACGAAATTGACAAAATTTTGTCGCATTCTGAATAAATTCAAGGGATGAATCGTCAAAATTAATCAAACAATTAAAGTCGGATACAGGATCATCTACAATTGGAGCATTCATATCCTTTGCTAAATAATAACACAGAATAAGCACGATGCATAATTAAAAGTAGAAAAGAAAATCACTATTATAATACAAACCTTTTGGAGAAAACACATTAGGTAACTTTTCGTTTACAATATTGGATAAAGTATCGATTGTATTTTTGTCTGAGGTATCCTGTTATTTATAAAACATATTCTCTTGTTTATAACTCTGGGATGTTCATATATTTGTTCCTAAACATATAGCATAAATATTACCTTACTATTAATACCATACAAGATATGCCATCGTTGATTTATACTATGATTTAAATCATGTAAGTCGGTTTCATAAATTGCAAACCACTTCACATATCTTAAATGACGAAGAGATCTCTATATTATGGTTAATTAATTAGTTGATAGATTACGTTATTAAAAAATTATATATACACATTTATAAAGATTTAAATGTAACTACCTCCGTAGTCCGCTTCTCAGGCCTGACGTCACCTCTTGCAATCAAACGTTGTAAATATCTTTGATACGAAAAATGACCATTTTTTGTGAGCACTCCAAAAAGCCTGGCTATTGCTTCTGATTCTGCATTTAATAATAAATTAGTTTGGAGCTTAAATATGTAGTATAAAATTTTATATACCTTCTCGCTCATTAAGTCCGTTTACTCCAAATGGGTATATGTCCAAAAATTCAACTAAGGAAGATTGAATAATAGTTTCTCGTTCCAACTTTTCTTTGACATCAGATACTCCATTTTTCCAAATATCCAGTATTGTACTTACAGAATATGCTCGAAAATCTCCTTCTCGAAAGGGTGTTATAGTCCAACGACATAGTGTGTGAATATGTCTCGAAACTTCCCTTTCCATCATTTGGAAATTACTATTTGTACGAAAGTATTCGGCTGTAATATTATGGTAATCGATACGATAAGTTATTTTGTCTAGAATCTAGTGATGTATAAAAGACATTTAATAACCCGAATAAATTTAATATACAAATGATAAATAAAAGAAAACCGCGTACACTTATCATCCTAGAATCTAACGCATCTCGAGCATTACTCATTCCAAGCGGATTTATTTTTTTATCATCAAATATTTCATTTCTTGAGCGAATCGCTTCAAAATACCGCTCTCTTTGATGTTTTAAATTCGGAGGATCGGTTTTAGAATCATCATCAACTAGGACAACGCGTAGTAAATCTTTATACGTATTCCAACATACCGGAAATACAAACATATCGGGTGTTGTGATAAATAGAGTCTGCGTATAAACATAATAGAAATAATATTACTAACCACGAATTAAAAATAAACAAAAAAACCATATACATAATATTTTTATAAGTATACATGTAACATATTTTTCAACAGCTTTACGACTAGTTCAAGTTTTATTATTATATGAGGATGTTGATGTATCTAAAAATTAAACATATTACAATCATATCAATAACCCGTTAAAAAAAAAGCATTAAATTATGATAAGAAATGTGATATTCTCTTACGTCTTGTAATTTCTTAATTATAATTTCGATTAATAAACGCATCAAAGTTCGTGACCTTTGAAATTCAGAAAGAAACTGCTGAACCAACCAAAGCCACATTGGGGTTTGACAATGATCAGCTTCGTCCAACTGTTCCAACGTAAATCTTAACAGTCGTTGGTCAAGTAACTGTTCATCGAATTGCCACTTGGCAAGCAATATACTAAATAAGATAAAATTACTAATTAGTCTTCATAAACAAAGAATACTACCAAATCGAAATTTTTGATTGTATGCTCTTTACATACCTATATCTCCATCTATCAGGATCATGGCTTAAGCTTTGATCCCGTATGAAATGATAAAATATATTTGTCCATTCCTTCGTATAATCTGTACTTCCACGCTATATGGTAATGTAAAAAGAGTATATATTTAATTATATTCACCTATTTCCATATTTATTTAAAAAAGAAATAATAATATTTTTTACCTGTATTATTTTATTAATGCCGACAACTTTAGTAAACCATGTTGCACGAGCCAGTGGAACACGATTTAACGTGACAGATTCGAGCAAATCTTTACCATCAACGCTAATTAATAAACATTTACAATAAGATTAAAAGTTCTCCATAAACTTTATCATAAATATTGATATTTACCCTTTAGGAACGCTCCTTGCTAATATTTTCAACGGTACATTTCCAGCAAGGTCTCGCAACCATTTTTCTCGTTCTTCATGAGTGACCCATACAATAGTTGGACCCATAAATTGCGAAGATCTATGATATAAATAAGAAAAAGAAAAAAATATCAGAAAATAATGCTAGGTTAATATGAATTAAAAGACAATATAACTCTAAATACCCTTGGAAAGTCGTTTCAATTTTGCGTTTCATTACATCTGTCATGAAATCACCAAGGTTCTTTAAAGTATCGGATTTCTTTAATTCATCAAATATCACATCGTGAGCAGAAAAATGTTCGTTTTGAACGAATGGGGAATCATTAAATCCTTTTTTTACATTTTCTTCGGTCATCTGGTCTTCATCCTGACCGGGTTTTGGAGGATAAAAATCGGGAAAGCCTAAATTTGTAATAATCAATTAAGTGATTGACAACTGATAAATAATCCTTTTTTTTTATTGAATGCTAATTGAATTCGAAGAAATTCATTGAATTACAAGGATCAACTTGTTAAGCTTATTAACTCATAAACTAGTAAAATCAGAGATATTTAAACAACAATCAATGTAAAAAGGTATCAAAATATATTAGACATACCTAACTCGATACTTTCTTTGTGAAGACGAACTAAATTTTTTGGTGGAGTAAGCTCATATTTTTGTAATTGCTGTTGAGCCATTTTAACAAGATGTTTAGACGATGAGGGAATAATAAAATGAAAAATCTGTTTCAAGAAGCAATAATTAAATATTGCTTTGTTAAATACTTGAAAAAAAAGTATTTAACGTTAATATAAATCAAGATCGAAAGCTGTCTTTCCTTTACTAGAAAAAAATTTATTGAATGCCCGCCTGAGGCCTGACACCTTAAAAAAGAGTTGTATCAGAGCTAAGTATGATGAAACATATATCGAAAATTTGGAGATTTTCATCATGTGAAAAGGTCTCCATGAACTAAATAGGGAAAAGATTAACTTCGATACCTTTAAATAATCATTCAAAACGGAATACAATCATCCTTTATTAAAAAAAAAATTTCATTGTTTAAATTAACCATTTACTTATGCAAAAATATGCATATTAAGGCATTCATAAAGAAATAGGGGAAACTTTATTATAATGACATTATTTTAATTTCTTGAGTAAATTTTAACATTATATTGTTTAGTCTTTAAACTAGGAGTTAAATAATGAACAATATCCATATCTTGATTAAGAATATCTTCAAATTTATATTTTTGGATTAATGTAGCAACAATAATACGAATCACCACCATAGCAAAATTTTGACCAATACAATTACGTGTTCCAGCTGAAAATGGCAAAAAACAATCTTTTGGTATTCTTTCCGGATTTAACCATCTTTCTGGAACAAATTCTTCAACGTCATCTCCCCAATATTTTGAAGAATGATGTAATCTATACGCATTAACAGCCAAAGTGGTCTGTTTGATTTAAAAGTAATTAATAATTCATAACTGATTATAATTACAAATTAATATAAATAATAAATATATTTACTCCTTTCGGAAAAAAATAATCCCCAATAATTGTATCCTCAATAGTTATTCTTCCTGGTCCTATATCATAATTAACAGGATGTAATCTTAAGGTTTCGTTAATTACTGCATTTAAATAAGGTAGATGCTTTAATTTATCATGTGATGGTAATTTATCAATATTAAATTCAGGGAATGATTCATCAATTTCTTTGAAAAGAGTATCCAATTTATCCGGATTTTGAATCAATCTAATCATCGTCATTGCTGAACTAAAACTTGACGTATCTGATCCTGCAATTCTATTTTAAATTGATTATTATTATTTATTATTTGTTAATTGCACATAATGAAATTAATAAATTATCGATATCACACTTACAAAAATTCAATTGCTTGATAATGAAGTTCAATATCCGACATACTTCTTTCGGATGCATTTAACAACATTCCTAATAAATCTTTTCTCTCTGGATTCTCTTGACGACGATTTTTTATTAATGAAGTCATGAACTAAAAAATATATATATATAAATAATATTAAAATATATACTTGTATATTATATATACTTACATGTAATATATAATAGTTTTTACGTTTAATATATAAGGATCCTGTTTGATAAATGGCTTCAAAAATGGAAACATTCCTAATTTTATCATTCTACGCAATTCTTGAAATATTTTATGTGGTAATGGATGATTTCCAGTTTCAATAAATCTAAATGAACCACCAAAAATCGTTTCTCCAGTTATATCCAATACGCAATAACGAATCATTTCATAAATATTTACAATATTTTGATTCTGATCAATCATTTCATCAAACTTTATTAATAATGGTTTTACGCAGTTATGAATTAATGGCTCAATAGAATTCAAATATTTGAATGAGAAAGCAGGTGCTACAATTTGACGCTGTTAACAAAGTAAAAAAAAAAAATTAAAAAAAAAAAAATTAAAATTATCTCACATATTTAGAATTGACTTACACGCTTTTTATGAAATGTTTTGTCTCTATAATTTAAAATTTTAAAAAATTTAACGTAGTTTATTATTATAACATTTATTGAAATAAACATTTATTGAAATAATAATTTACCTTGTTGTTAACAATGTCGGAATGTTTAGATTGATTCTTAGTTGGTCATATTTTTGATTTTTTGGCAAATCTTTAATGACCAAAATCTCTTTAATCATATCAGGATCTGCTATAATTACTGCCTGTGGCGCAATTCGAACAACCGGCCCGTATTCTGGAAATAATTCATATTGTAGCCATTTCCACCTCATTCCATTAGTATGTTTCTTTGAAACAAAATATTTCGTAAGAGCAAAATGTTTAGGCCCGGGTATCATTCTGAGTGGGCTAAAATATGCTAGATAAATAACCTAGCAAACAAATTCATTTCAATAAATACAATGATAAAATTTTTAAATGTATGACTTATTTTATCACATACATCATAGAAAAATTTGATAGTATAGGCAAGAATAACTAATTCAATATATAGAAATACATCTTGCAAAGAAAATAACATTTTCGGTCTAAAAAACAAGGGGAGAAAATTTTTTTAAAAATTGCCAACAAAATTGTCAATCTGTTATTGTTTATTGTAACAATCAACATTATTAAGTAATGACATAATTGAAAACTGTGCCTCAATTATTATTCAAACTGTTTATATATTTCTTCGTCAACCATATTTTTTATAATCAACATGAAATCTTGTTTATTGATTTCAAATAAGCTCCTTCTAAACAAAATACCCCATCTTTTCTTATTTTTTATAAAAGTTAAATTATCCAACACATCATGAATATGAAGATATTTCTTTGTTTTTAAATATTTCACTTTAACACGAGCAGGACCGGGTGGATTGTAAGGAATTTTTCCTTCTACAACGCCAATTGCGGTAAAACCTTTTATTGCTAAGCTTTTAACATTCATTTCTTCTCGAGGTGAGTAATAAATAATAATATCCCCATTTCCAAGACGTTTGATAGGTGAAAGTTTACCATGACCAAATTGAGCAAATCCTGAATTTTATAGTTTTCAATTTAGATTTTTTTTCTTTTAAAATAAATAAATGAATGAATAAATAATAACTAATAAATAAACCTTCTTTTATTCCAATTTTCACATGATCATTTGAAACAACTCCTATCCAAAATTTCATCGTAGGAAAGAATTCCAGAATATGATTTATTTTATTCCCGATTTCTATTTTTATAAGGATTTATAGTGCGTATTTGTAACCTTGTACGCATTTGTTTGTTTGTTACTATTTACAAAGCTATGCATGTCCGAATTCCAAAAATTCTACGCAAAGTGATACAAATGTTTGTATAGTTTGTATCAAAAATTTCCAATTTAAATTAATTTCTAAATGAGCACATTACACATTATAGTATAGTTATTCTAAATCTTTTTACTAGATCGTTGTTTGCATGTTTTTTTAATAAAATTTTTACTGCCACTAGATAAAACGAACTTGCGGGTTCACTACAATTATATACCATTCAGTACTTCTCTTCGCGTGAAATCTTGGCCGGAATTATATAATTATAAACTCGCGTTGGCCAAATAAATATATAATTATTGATCTTTATCGCAGTGTATATTAATTACATCACTTTCACAAAAAATGTTTAAATAATAAAAAATTATAATCGATGTATGAATATAACTCAAATGTATAATTAATCTTTCTCGCATTGTATATTAATTACAAGCAAATTCGCAAAATTTTCTTAGAACTCGATTATGGAGCACCTCACAAATTTGAACGACCTGAAACACAAAAATTAAAAAATTGAGACATTTAGAAAAAAAAGAGGTATTTTGCAAAAAGAACTTGCAAAAGAAACATGGACAATAATGCATGGGATGAACATAAAAAGTGCCTGATGTTATCTTAGATACTATGGAAGTGATTTTAAAAGAATTACGGTATATTTTATCTATCTGTAAAAACTGTCTGTTGAAGAAATAGAAGGTAATGAAGTATAAGTTAAGAATTTATTTTATGATTGGAGAAGATTTTAGGTGGTGTTAGTATGACTGTTAATGCCTGATGGGTTCAAGCTGTTGATGAGTTTAAAAGCAATAAATAACTTCAAATTTCATAAATTGAACAAGATGAAAAGTAATTTAACAATAATTTGAAACATCATTTTCTAACAATCTATAAGATTTCAAAGGTTTACTAAGAAAACTTTGATGACTTTGACAAATAATCATCTTCGAAATCGCTATCATGCACAAAGAATTTACCAAATTCTTAAAATATGGATAAACTTGTATGCACATTTAAAGTCTTGCATGAAGTAACAGTATCTGAACGATTATGTTTATATAATTTCCTTTTCAAGAACTGTATTCATGTTCGCTATCATCTCTTGGATGAACGTGATAACTTTTGACACAAACCGTCTCAAAAATAGGTCATTTTTTTGCATATATACTCGATAATGATGAAAATAAAATTTTGACCAGATGGACACGATTCTTAGAACTATTCACCAGGCAGTCTAGCGCATTAGCGCATGCCTCAGCCCCATGTATTATACTAATAGTTTTAATTTTAAGTATTTACGCTTGGCCATGATTGAATAATTTACAAGAAAAATGGCCAGCGTTACAATAATGCCTCTTGAATATTAGGAAGATTCAAAGAAAATATGTTGTTTTATTCTCCCGGTCAAGAACAATATGACAATCACTCCATGCATAAAGTACCAATGGATTATAAAAAACAAGAAAATGAAATTCGGGATAATCAGATAATTACCAAATAATATCATCAAATCGAACTTTTTTAATAATGTCACTTATCTCTGTATCGCAAGACCATGGTAATACAACAGTGGGTTTTGGCTAGCATATGGATGTTGAAGGTATGTATTATTACAATATGCACTTTCATCCGCGAAATAGACTTGTCTTCTCATTACATTCATAATAAAGAATAGTCATGGATTGTGTGAAGATAGTGAATATGAGAATCCAAAATGAAGACAAGTTATCAGAATGGGCACAAAAACTCCTCAACTCTGATAAGATCTTGATTGTAGCTGATCTGAAAGTTTTACTATTTAGGATAGATTTGTCCTTTTATTTTAATAAAGTACAATTTTACATTTATAAAAAAAAAAAATAACTGCTAACTAGTTATACAATTTCAACCATATAACTATTTTTTAAGGTCCTATCAGATTATTAATCAGTATTTTTTTACTTTTTTATAGTAAACATAGTTTCTATATTATTTATAAAAAAAAAGTTAATTTACAAAATCAAAGTTTTTTTGTTATTTTAATTTTTAAAAATATAATTACTTTTAATATAATGAATTCTTTAATTTTATTTCAAATTTACTATAAAAAATTACAGTAAAAATTTAAAGAATTTAATTAATTAATTAATTATAACAAATAATATTTAATTGGCTAAATATTATATATTAAAAAATTTATTATAAAGTAAATTTATTAACTGTAATAAATTTAATTTAAAAATAATTATTAGGTTTATTTTATAAACAATTTTTATTAAGTATACTTTCTTTCTACAGACCTCTACACTAAATTACCAGATTTCATGAAATTTACTTAATAATATATAGTAAAATTGATGATTTTCGGACTGCATAAAAGTTTATGAATTTTTAATAAAATTCAGCCAGAATTTTTTTTTTAAAAAGCCAATCAATTATATTTATTAAGTATTAAAACAAAAAAGAAAAATTTTTAAAATATAAAAAAATTTTCTCATTGTAAAGTATAAGCAACAATTTTTCTATATGTTTTTTCATTTTTACATATAAAATTATCTTGTCCATTACTTTACAAATAAATATTTCTTTGCATTTTAAAAATAGAATATTTCTGATTACATTTTTAAAAACTATAATCAATTGGCTTTCAAATAAAAAAATTTTGACCAAATTTTATTGTAAACTCATAAATTTTTATGCAGCCCAAAAATCATCAATTTTACTATATATTACTAAGTAAATTTCATGAAATCTGGTAATTTAGTGTAGGGATCTGTATATACATACTACTTTACAGAAATTTCAAGATCGTAGCAATGGCTTAATGTGCAGTAACTGCGTTATAAATACATAGTGACCACATTATGTAATTGTAAAGAAATTACATATATGCAGTTACTGTGCATTAAGCCATCGCTACGATCTTGAAGTTTCTGTAAAGTATAGTTTAATTTTAAACTTGAAATTTAAAATTAAATGCACTTTTTTTATATTTATATATATCAATAATTCTGAATTCTGTATCATTCTTTATAAATACATTTATATAACTATTATACAATAATTATTTGCTAAAAATACTTATTTATTTTATATTAATATTTTTCTTATTTTTATTTTTTTAGATTTATAAATTGTACTGCATTTTTTTATATATATATTTTAAGCTATAAATAGTTATCCTAATAAATTATTTGATCATTTTATATTAATAAATAATATATATATATAGCTTTAATAAAAAAAATATATACAGAAGTTTTATTTTAAAAAAAAATAGATTAATAGTTATAATAAAAAATCTAGTAGTAATAAAACTAAAAGAAATGAAATTCTGCTTACTTAATAGTTAAACTTATAATAAAGATTATCAGAAATATAAGATAAAATTTATAAGTAAAAATTTCAAAAATCCTACTATAAATAGATAAATTACATATAAAAAGGAAATGTAATAGTATTGCTGGTAAAATTACTAATAAATTTGTGGAGATCTCTATTAGAAGTAAGTTGGAAACTTGGAATTACTTCAGTGAGGTGGTTATTGGTCAAATTTTAAACCTTTCTAGTCTGCCTTAGAAGAAATAGGTTAATCAAAATAATGCTTATTAATTTTAGTATATAGTACTTGCATTTTACTTTGAAAATATATTTTACACTTCTGCATTATTATTAATAAACATGATTGCATTGTTTTTTTTAAAAAAAGAAAAAAATAATAATAAATAAATTTTATTGCACCATGTGCACCATGTAAATATACTAAATCTAATTTCATTTATTGACATCGTATTTCATTTCTTACACTATTTGTACCCAATAACTAACGACTTAATAACTAACACGTGATTTTATAATAATTTTATTGAAAATCTAGAATAAATACAGAAAAAAAATCATGGAACATACTTTACAAAAATCAATAACAGAAATTGATAAATGAAAATGTCTTTATCGGCAATCATAACTAAGCAAATAGGGGATTTCTGGGAAATGTATTGTTATAATCAATATTTAGACATTATTATAAACATAACTTTATAAGACCAAGAAAGTACATACAATTAAGAATATTGAGAAATATAGAATCTGTCGCGAAGAATTACCATAACATTATTAAAAAAAATAATAATAATAAATATAAACAAATATAAGGGTTATATCGACAAATAACAAATCACACATACCTTAAATATATTATCTTTTGTCATCATGTGTTTTATTAAATCCAAAATTCTATTTTTCTAGATTAACAATATCTGCATAAAAAATATAATATCTACAACCCTGTTTTTAGACACTGTAATAAAACATTTAGAAATAAAACAAAACTAAAGAGAGTATAAATGCAATAAATTCAATAACAATTATTCTTCCTATAAATATCCTGTTGAATTGGAAAGAAATTGTAAGTACTAAATTTATTTGCCAAATACTAAACTTACGACCGACGCCTTCCCCTACTCCTTTCCATAATTCTCATTCTTGCTTGTGCATCTTCTTGAGAAACTGTTTTATAATATAGTGTAGGTTTTGTAGAAGTTTTTGAAAAAAGAGTGTCTAATGATATAACTCTAACGTTAGATATAGGTTGTGATTGTGATGCTGGAATCGGAAAACGGGTCGCATTTTCAATTCCCACTATAGTTAATTTTAAAATAAGGTTTATATTTTATCAAAGGATAACGCGAATAAGTAAGTAATTGAATAAAATACATTACAATTGCTGCTCCCGTTAAGTCTCTTATCCCTTGCCTCGCGCAAAGCTCCGTTTCCGCTTTTTGCCGATTTTTCTTCTGCTTCGGCAATTAATTCTTGTGCCCGTTCAAAAGTTAAAAATTCAAGTTCAAGAGGCCGACCAGTCTCGGGTGGAAAGATAATATGCCAGAGTGTCTCTCGTGCAGAAATAGCCGATTCTGATGTTTCAAACTTACAAATTGAAATATGATTACAAATTATTCAATATTATATATATAAATTAATTCTCATTATCAGTATTATGAGTAATTTAATTTACTTTAACATAACAATGAGTTTTAATTTTGTCCATCCAAAAATATTCGATTCTACCAAATTGTTCTAGCAAGTCCCTAACCATAGGAATTGTCAAAGGCCGAACAAAATTTTTAATGTGAAGAGTTGAAGTTGGTTCATGCTGGGAAAGAGGAACTGTAAAATCATAGATTATTATTTGTTATTTAATAAATAAAATACAATTAAACCTACAATAATATCTTACTATTTCGCATTTGTTCAGAAGCTTCTATCTCTCCATCTATATCAGCATCTTCCTCCTTAATAATTTGACCGAAAGTAAAAAAAGAAATTAGCGAATGAAAAACACATCTCTTTAAATTATCAGGATTAAATTAACTTTGTACTCAACCTTTTGAGAAGAGTTATCATAATTCTGGCCATTATTCGGTTTTTCTGTACCATCATGTTCTGTTGGAGACTGAGTAACATTAAGTATTTCCTAAAACATTATAAAGATATAAATTCTACTGGTTACATATCTAGTATGTTTATTTTGATTTACCTTCAAACTTTCAGTTGTAATGGAATCATCAAATTCATCTACATCAACATTTTCGCTTTTTTTAGGTGGTAAAGATGACAAAACTTTTGGATCATCCACACTTTTCCGATGTGTTTTTAATACTCTTCTTGGTCTTTTTAATTCTTCATTCAATTGATTATCTACATGTACTGTGCTCTCCACGATTGTTGTAGTGTCTAAATTTTCCGAATCTATTAATAAATTATCTAATTAATTATCTAAAAATTTTCATATTAAGCTTTTTATTTAAACAACAAAGACCAACTCAAATAAGCATTGTAAGTAAATTGTTGCATAAGTTACTCGCGTTAATAGAATGAAAAAGGCAAACCTTTAGAATCTTGCATTATTCTTAGTATTCGATTGCTAAAATAATTATTTTTATTTACAGTATAGATCGTTTTATCGAATATATTTGTATATCTGGAAAGAATAAGAAAAGTAAGAAAAAAAGTAAAAAAAATGATACTTGTATTTTATAATTTTAGTATGTAAACCCACTTTTAATTTCACGCGAATAATATAACTTTTCATTAAACCTTAAACGTGACTACTTTAGTTACCTAATAATCACATGATTTGACATTTCTTATCCAACGCTGTAAAAACCGTTGAAACTATTTCAAACGTGAAAATCGTCAAACTTTATTGTAAAAACCGTTTGAAACAATGTCTGAATCAAACGCTGGACAGATTATCGTAAGACAGACACCAGATCAATCAAATGCGCTGACCATTTCAGAATCTAGTGGTACTTTAATACAAACGGTTCGTACAAATCTATATTGAGCATAATTTTTTCAAAAAAATTACTTTTAACTTTCGTTGATCACTTTATAGATTAAACGTACCTCAGGTCTTCAAGCGCCGATAATGCTATTACTCGGGCATCAGGTGTGAGGTTGTTATCTTATTTAGAATGTTTTCAAGAAGAAATTTTTTGTTTTATAGTCAAATTTACTTTAAACAACTTTATTGATTTTCAGGGAGAAATATTCACTGTAAGATTTAATCCTTCCGGAGAGCACATAGCTTCTGGTTCATTTGATAGAACTATACGTAAGAGAATTATTTCTATACTTCGGCTTAATTATATACGCTAGACGATGTAAACAAAAATACTTGACTAGTAATAAATTCATTGAATTGCTAACTTTCTATTAGTATTATGGAACACATATGGTGATTGCATTAATTATGGCGTATTAAAAGGTCATAATGGGGCTATTATGGAACTTCAATGGTCACGAGATTCTAGGTAAGTTGCCTGAATACCTATTGAACATCTTTAATCATGAATTCATCATTTTTTTTTTTTTTTTAGTAAGATTTTTTCGTGCGCTACAGATAAAACTGTTGGCGTATGGGATGTAACAACCGGAACAAGAATAAAAAAGTTCAAAGGTCACACATCATTTGTTAATAGTGTATCTTCTGCTCGTAGGGGAAATGAAATTCTAGTCAGTGGTAGTGATGATGGTACCATCAAGGTGAATATTGTAGACATCGAGAAAATACAAGGTTTACTTTGTAATAAGACGATTAACATAAAATATTTTGAGTTGTTAGATATGGGACCTTCGACAAAAAGATGCTGTTGACACTTTTATTCATCAGTACCAAATTACGGCTACATGTTTTAGCGAAGCTGGGGATTTGGTGTTTGCAGGCTGTTTGGATAACGATATTACGGTAAATAATTTCATTATCTCGTCGTCTTTGTTCTTAAGAAAAAAAGCGTAGCATTTCATGATGATGAATTAATGTCCAATTACTGTAAGACCGTATATCTAATACAATATGGTTAGACGTGTATACCTGATAAATACAGTTATTATTGATAAATTTGTACAACATTATTTAAGATAATTAATTTATTTTAAATTACGCTAGGCCTGGGATTTGAGGAAGAAAGCCCATGCTTATATTCTCAAAGGACATCAAGATACTATATCTGGTATTAGATTGAGTCCTGATGGATCTTATCTTCTATCTAACGCGATGGATAACACAGGTAATTTTTATCATATCATATAATCAAATGGTCACATCTTTATTAATTAATTAGTATTAATTTTATTTTATTTTTATTTAGTTCGAGTCTGGGATGTTAAGCCTTTCGCTCCAACCAACCGTCTTCTTAAAATTTTCGAAGGTAAAAAGTATTAAAATATGTTCTATTAAATATTTCTATTTATTAATATTCAAATCCTATTACTTTTTTAAAGGTGCACCTCATAGTTTTGAGAAGAATTTAATCAGGCCCGCTTGGTCATCTGATGGTTCACAGATAGCTTCAGGAAGCGGTGACCGAACAGTTATGATATGGGATTTCTCTAGTCGTAAAATTTTATACAAATTACCTGGACACAAAGGTTGCGTCAATGAAGTAGACTTCCATCCTAAAGAGCCTATTAGTAAGTTTTCTTAAATTTTTATCACTAGTTTAAATCATTCTTTTGTTAAATTATTTTCTTAATCAATAGTTGTTTCCGGAAGTACCGATCGACAAATTTTCTTAGGTGAAATTAATCCAAGTAGTGTTTAGACATATAAGCATGTTCGGATTATTTGAATTTTTTTTTTTATCTTTGGATCATTAAGTTCCAGTTAATGTATCTTTACAAAACTCAATAAATAGATTACATGACATAGAAATATCAGATTGGGATTTATTTGCAACTTACATTCGTTTATTATATGGTATTTGTCAGTGAAATGAAACCAAACATTTCAACCAATTTGTCAAAATCAGTGGGACTAATGAACAATTGGACTATTGGATATTGTGCAGTCCAAATTCAAATTTTATTGGAGTATTGGACTATATCAATTCCACTTACAATTATATTACTATAAATAGATTAATAAAATCATTGAAAATTAAGTATTGAATTATAAGAACAAAATTGGACTTGGACCAAATCCAATTAGTCCAAGTCAATGGTCCAAATTTTTTCAATTGGACTTTGTCCAATTCCATTACTGCAGTCAAAATAAATTAAAACTCCCATTGTAAATATACAATAATATCGATCAACCAAATAATAATAAAGAGTTTAATAAGAGGAATATTGAATTTACACATACATTATTACGAGTGATTAAGTTTTACTTCTTTTTTTTGCTTCGGCTATTTTAATTTTAATTTCCTTTAAGTTATTTGTATAACGTTTAATTTCTTCAATGGTTAAACCTGATCGTTTATTCTCTAACAGTGATGTATAGGCATTTTTTATCTTTTTAAGTAATTTTTTATAATGATATATTTTCTTCTTCTCATTTTCCATTTGAGTATTAAAATTTTGTAATGTAATCTCATGAGATAAATTCAATAACCATTTAACTTCAGTTAATGAATTATTCTTAACCCTTTGAATTTCAGCTAATTCAAACATCGCATTTAAAATACGTGGATCAAATACTTTTGTATTATTATGTAACATTTTTATATATAAATTTTCTGCCGTAGTCCAATCTTCATTAATCTTGCACGAAGTAATCAGTAAATCATAAGTTTGTATATTTATACGTAACCCTCTTTCCTGAATTGTGTCTTTCAACGAAATAGCTTTGTCGCATTCTCCTGCCTTGTTGCACAAATTTATTAATTTGTTGAAAATATAAATATCTAAAGATAAGTCAGGAAATTGACTTAATGCATCATCAAATAATTTGATTCCTTTTTCATAATGTTTTTTAACACAAATATCAAGTATAACATCTAAAGTTTGCGGTGATAGATTGCAAATAAATGATGGTGATTTTGAAACATTCATATCAGATTCCAATCCATAAACATTTTTAATTATTTCTAACCCTTTCTGATAATCATGATGATTTTTGCAAACTAACAACATAGAACGTACAAGATTATCATCTATTATAATATTATCAAATCTTTTAGCTAAACCCCATTCCAATTCTTGATCAATTTCTTTTTGTTTATCTTTAGAATTTTTAGGATGGATATTCAATTGATCCCATAATTTCAATGCAACATAATATCCAGAATCATGTCTTGCGCATGAATTAAATATTATAGTATAAGTTTCTTGATTTGGTTCCCAATCGCCTTTGTTAATTAATTCATTATAATTTTTTATTAAAGCTTCAAAATTATTTGACCTAGAACAAACTTTAAGGAAACAATTAACATGGATTACATTGATTTTAACCTGATTATGTCGTGTTGATATTTGTTGTAAATCTTCTAATAAATGTTTTGCTTGTGTAATATTATCTTCAAATGTTTGATTTTCTGCGATTCCATTTAATAGAATTGTATACGTTTGTTGATTTGGAACAAATGAATGTTTCTTCATCTTTTAGATTATGAGAAATTCATTAATAAGCTTCGAAAAAAAACAAACAACTTTTATTGTGTTTTACCTGATTTAGTAAACGAATTCCCAATTTAATTCTTCCTCTTTTAACACATTCATCAATTAAATGATTCCAAACTACTTCTGATTGAGCACTCTTTTTAGTATTTAATGCAATTGATATTGCATCTTCTAACTTATCTTGCTCGCCAAGTTTTTTAATTAGTTTAGATAATAAGTATGGATCATCGGGAACTTTAATTTCTGGATTAATATTTGTAATAGGAATTTTTATTCGACATGGAATAGTTTTTGAAAAAGAACGTATAAAAGGTGATGTTTGAGGCGAAACATTAAGAATGGAATTCGTGACCATATATTTTATAATCGCTTTTTTAAAAGAAAAATATTTTGCGGTTCTACTAAACATTATTTATAAATTCGAGCAAAAGTTTAATTTTTTTTTTTGTCCCATATTTATATTACTGTAATAGTGATAATTCCGCGGATTTTGCCGTAATAAAATCAAGTTTAAATACAGGTTTTATTTTGCGAAAACGATCAATTAATAGTTTTATAGTAATTTCATATTACTAACGGATAAATAAAAAAATTAATATGCTCAAGTTTATTAACTTTTTTTTTTAAATGCTAATATATTATTTGATAATTCAAATTATTATAAAGCATTATTTGCCTATTAAGTTAAAAAGAACAGTCAAAAACAAGACATTAATATCGTATTTTTTAAACTCTATTTTTATCCGATTATCGGATTACTAAATAAGAACAAAACCCCATGAAGAGACAAAAAATAAAAGATAATGAAAAATAAAAGAAATTAAAAGGGATTATTGAAAGATAATCTATTAACTTGGGTTATTATCACCGAGATAATTTTGATGTTGCACTAATACGAAAAAAAAAATTTGTTAAGATTTTTATTAAATAAATTCGGGAAAACTTCTTCACTTACCCGGATAATAACCAGCCGTTGCATGTTGTTGAG
This sequence comes from Oehlia diaphana, assembly GCA_003833135.1. Classification (NCBI taxonomy): domain Eukaryota; kingdom Fungi; phylum Glomeromycota; class Glomeromycetes; order Glomerales; family Glomeraceae; genus Oehlia; species Oehlia diaphana. The sequence continues at coordinate 20,597 of QZLH01000107.1, read as the reverse complement.
ATTGTTGTGTTGAATACATATCAGTTACGTTCGCTCCTTCTTCCTCTTTTTCTTTGGAATTTGCAGAAGAGCGTTCTATTTTTGTGGTCTATTCAAATATAAATTTATCAATAATATGCGAATAAATAATAATCCTTCAAAATAAAAATGAATTATTTCTAATACCTCTCGATATTTGGCTAAATATATCTTTAGTGCATCTGCATAATTTTCAAATCCTAAAGATTGCATCGCCCATAAAATATCTTCACCGTTGATTGTTTTTCTTTTTTCTTGTTGACAACGATCGCTTGCCGTGCAAATAAACAAAAATCAAGGAGGTTAAGGGAATATATGAAGATAAAGCTTTAACAGATTTCATTACGTGTTTTACAAATTTAATTTTAACGAATTTAAAAAGAGCTATTTGATAATAAAGGATATTCGCTTGTTATAAACGATATAAATTCGGAAACACATTCTTGCACGCATTCTTTAGCTTCTTTTGCTATTTTTGCGTTTTCTGGCAAAGCGCGTTTCATTATACGCGCTACATTTGCTATTGGAAGAAATCGATCTTGTTCTTTAAAATCTTCGACTTCATCGTCTCCAGATGGGTGTGCTCCTTCAGACATGGTGAGTGTGATGAAGAAAAATTAGAGAAAGGGTTAAGATCTAAAGTCTCCAATAAATAAAACAAACTTTCAAAAGACGTGAAACGCGGCGTATTTAAGTTGTAATACTAATATTAGTTAAATTAGTAGTTATAACTTTTTGTGGTACTCGCGGCAGACAAAGGAGTAAAGTTCATCCTGCATACTTAAAAATTCTGTTGAGCAAGTTTATCAATGTCGGAGATTTTGTGGATGTGCGATTGGCTGCAAATAATGTCCACGTTAAATGCCGAAAATTGCGTAATTGCACGACAAAGTTTGCGACACGTGACTCATCAAAGTTTATCACATATTAGTTTCGATTGAAAAGGAATAGACATTCACAGAATTTACTTTTTTTTGCTTGACAGTTTTTTTTTCGGGTTTGAAATTAATAATTTTAATGTATGACATAACTTATTAACTATATTTTAGTCTAAACTTTGAAAGTTTGGATTAGTTTTTCTTTCTTTAAATAACATATTTAGTTTATTAAATAAACATGGGATATTAATCTATATTAATACTTTTGTATTATTAATAAATTTTTGCTATCATTTTTTATTATATTTAAATCACTTATTAATTGTTAAAAAAGATAATATTATTGACTTTTTTATATATATTGAAATGTACTGCGGTTAACAAAATAGCATAACTTCTACTTTGCATACTATCTGCAAAAGAGTATATATATATATATATATATTTTTAAGACCTTAAGACCATTGTATTCAACATAATATATAGATTACAATTTAAAGATAAAAAAGATAAAACAATATATTTTATCCTAAATTTTTAACCTGTATTTTATATTAATTTAATTTTTAATAAAGTACTATCTATAAATTATTATTTGTTAAATTGTATGAATATTTTTTTATTAATATGGAAATATCAGATTTTTCAAAGTATTGGAACTATTAAATTATGGTATTTTCCAATTTCCATAATTACTGTTAAAGTTGAATAAATTTATCATAAAAAAGAATTATATATTAATTGATTTACTATTTATTTAAGTCAAAGTTTTAAAATTAAAAAAATTATCGGACTTATAAACTGTAAACCCAAAAAATTTTATTATACAAAAAAAAAAAAAAAAAATAGATCAACTAATTTTATGTATAAATCATTAATTTTCTAGTATTTCTAGTTTCTGACGTGATTATCTAAAAAAAAGTCGAGATAATATATTTTTTTTTTCGTGATATATAAAATCGAATTCAAACATAGAAGTCGTCATTTTAGATCTTAAATCACAGATTCTTTAATAAAAATTAGCAAGTTATTTCAACTTTCGTACCTTTCCAAATATGAGCGACACAAACCAGGTATTTTTTTTTTTTTAAAAAAAAAAATTGTTTTAACTAAACTAATTAAGAAAATGTGTCATTCTGTAGTCAATAGTTGAAAAAGAGATTGTAGTTGTAACCGACCAGGTTTTTAAAAGTGATCTTGGATCGGAAAAAGGTGTTATGAATCTTTTCTTGTTAACTAAAAAATCATGACGTTTATAAAAATAGGAGATATCAAAGCATTTGAAGCCAACTAATGGTCTTCCAATGCGTAAGTGGAAGGTTTCGATCTTTGCAATTGACGATATGGGAGAACATTGTCCTCTAAATTACGTTGAAAGAGTTGAATATATCTTACATCCAACATTTGAACCTCCTGAAAGAGGTAATGAGAATATTATTAGAAATTTACGAGTTTATTTAACTAATCAAAATAATATCACTTATATAGTGGTGCGGAAACCTCCATTTACACTTTCTGAAAAAGGTTGGGGCGAGTTTGATATGAAGATAACATTATATTTTACAGATAAAACCATTATTCCTTTTACTTTTTTTCATGATCTTAATTTCAAAAAATCTCATTATGAAGTTCCTCACAAACTAGTAAGAACTTTACTTTTTTTAGAACATATATATACACCTATATAGCAAATAATATACTGATTCAATTTTTATTAGACTTTTACGGATCCAAAACCAACATTTCAGTTGTTGCTTTTTCACGAAAAATCTGATGAATCGTATTCGTCTATGCCCAAGCCTAATAAAAAAAAGACAAAATCATCACTTAATGCTTCTATTAAACGACAAAAGAATGATACATCTGGATCGCCAAGTTATGAATCTGGTAATTCTTCGCGATCACCGTGTTCTACTAGTGAATCCACGAATGATAAAGAGAATTATAAGGTAGATTATCAAAAATTAGCAAGAAATCTTTATGCATTGGATGAGGATGACATACTCGAAGTAATACAAATTGTCAATGATCATCGTTCAGATGACATGTACATAAATGAAGATACAGAAGGTAAAGTTCTCTCTTTCTGACTATTATTTCGGTGAAGTTTCCTAACAAATTTATTAAATAATTTTATAGGAGAATTTCACATAGATTTATACACCCTCGGGGATGAATTATTGAGAACACTGTGGGATTTTACTGAATCAAAATTAGACCAAATTTCATCTATTTAAGAATTTATGATTAAAGTAAAAAAGTGAAATGACTTGAACTCAAAAATTATTCTTTGTTTAATGTCATCTGATTTTGTTAAATTTTATCTGAATGTTTATAATCACCAGAATTTGTTACATCTTTTATCTTTTATCATTTTCTAATTAATTTGATGAGAAATTTTAAAAATGGTTAATTTCTTTTAAAACGAAAGATTTAAATTTAAAAAATAGTAGTGTGAGTTGATTTATGCTGATGGAATTTATCATTTAAAAATTTTTGTCATTTGTAAAGAGATAAATTATAATCAATATCACAATTAATGATACTAGAGTATGAATTATATAAAACTTTGCGTTTAGAAGCCCACTTTTAATCGAAAGTAATTTTTTTGCCCTGTGGAGGTACTATAGCCCCACGGTTTGCTGCTGCTGTCTTATTGAATCCGCCACGGCTAGAACCACCTCTACCACCTCTACCGCCTCTACCACCTCTTCCACCTCTTCCACCTCTTCCACCTCTGTTGTCGCTACCTCCACGGCTATTGCCGCCACGCCCTCTGCGATTTCCAAAATCTGTAATTGTTTAGTAATTAAATTAGTAATAATAATATAAAGCGTGAAAAAAAAGGAAACCCTTTCTTACTTGAACCATTATCTCTTTTTCCCTCACTAAAATCAAGGCGAACGGCTCGCCCACCTATTTCAGTACCATGCAATTCCATTGCTTTTTGAGCTGCATTGGTATCAGCGAATTCTACATACCCATATCTTAAATATCGAACACGAATCGAATAAATAAAAATCGTTTATAAGCGTTTAATAAAAATAGACGTATCACTAATGCTCACCCTTTTAATTTGCCCGTATCTTCGTGAGTTGGTAATCTAACTGCAACGATCTGACCATAATTGCCGAAAGTTTCCCAAATTTCGTCTTCTGTTACATTGAAAGATAGATTTCCTATAAAAATTGTGTTACTGACTTCGCTCGTACCCTTTGAGAAGTTACTCTTTTTCTTGAAGGAACCGGTTTTTTGATCGGCAAGATCTACATTAATTGCTCTTCCATCAATCTCTCCACCCGCAAATTTCACTGCATTATTGGCACCTTCGGCAGTAGCAAATTCTACATAACCAAACCTAAATAAGACGACATTAATTAGCTTAGATAAAAGATACAACAATGAGTATAACTTTATTTACCCTCTCGATTTGCCAGTGTCCTTATCAGAAATAATACGAACATCGACAATTTCACCAGCTTCTTCGAATTCTTGGCGTAACCAGTTATCATCAACATTGAATGAGAGATTTCCCACAAAAACTGTCTTGCATTCAGACGAATCCTCATTTACTTTTGTTTTTTTGGATGAATTAAAATTAGAATTATCTAATTTTCGTTTTGATGGACCTGATTCCACTATAGAATTATTATTTGAATTTTCAATGTCCATAGCAGTATCTTCAGTTTCTTCTTCGGTATCACTTGAGCTACTACTACCATCAGAAGAATCTTGTCCTTGGTTATTCGAAATATTTTGAACTTTAGAATCTTCAGCGGAATCAGAAGACTCCTCTTCAGATGAACTAGAATCACTAGTTTCATCCTTGTTAACTCCATTATTGACCTTAGTTTCCATAATTTCATTTTCACTAGATTCTGAACATTCTGATGATGATGATGAACTATTTTCTGATGTTGTTTCGATATTCTCACCAGGTCCATCAGTACTAGTATTTTTTATCACTTTTTTATTATTCTTTTTCTCTGATTCATCGTCATCGTCAGAACTATCACTTGAGTCGTCAGTGGAACTACTATTATTTTCTTCCTCTGAAGCAATTGTTTGATTTTCAGAATCTGTTTCGCTTTCCTCGTCGGAACTATCGTCGCTGACTTCGCTAGAACTACCGTGTTTTTTTGATTTATTTTTAACACCATTTTTTGTTACAACTTTATTACCATTTTTCTTTTGAATTTCTTCTTCGCTACTACTGCTTGAACTAGATTCTTCCTCAGATTCAGAACTTGAAGATGAGGCCACATTTTCTACTAGTGGTGTTTTTTTGTCTATTTTTGTTCCAGATTCGCTTAAAGGTTTTACTTTCTTTGTTGGTTTTAAATTCATTATTAAGAAGTAATAAGAAAAAAAAATTTTTTTTTTTATCTCATCTATCATCGATCTACTATCTAATAATTCTGATCACATGATTCAGGGTTTATTTTAGTTAGATCTTCGTTATGGTCTTTTTATGGTACATAAAATTTTTAAAAATTTTAGCAGTAGTTATATTGAAAAATCTATATAAAAATAAATTAAATGAAATTCTTATAAACTAAAAAAATAAAAAATTGGTTAAACTTTTAATAATATATATTAGAATTATTACCTAATCAAAAGTAATAAATATTCTATTTTCTTTAAATTGTATATAATATTAATACTTAAAATTTAAGTATATATTAAATTTCTTATTATTAATTTACATAAAATTAAACAAAATTAAAAAAAAAAAGAATGAACTACATTAGGAGTAAAATCACCTTGGGTAAATTCACTTTTATTATATTATATAATTTATACTAAAAGTTAATTGTAAAATTTAAGATAAATTTCAACTTTGATTTATATATATTTCAATATTTTATAATAAATTTATCAAAAAATAAATTTATCTTAATTTATTCATTTATTTTATAATACTGCAAAAAATTTTATTTTTAGATTTTTTTTTAAATAAATTTTTATATAAATTATATAATATAATAAAGGTAAACTTTATCTGAAATTTATTTCTAATAAATTTCACCTTTAGTAACATTATGATGTTAGACCAGCTGAAACCTTATGTTTACTGAATAGCAATATTTAATAAGTATTAAAATTTTATATTTATTAAGCAATAAATACTTAACTGTTAATATATTAATTAAGTACTAAATTTTAATATATATTAACCATTTAAATTTTTAAGCATTTTATTAGTATTTTAAGTAAATATTTAAATGCATTTTACCAACATGCCTTATATTTAATAAGCACTAATAATAAATATTAATAAATTACTTTGACTAACATCATGATGAAATATTAAAATTATTCTTTATTATATTAAATTAAATTTTTTCAGTTTAAAAAAGTTTTTTACTCAAATTACTAGGATGATCATCACCATTGGCTAGAATTATTAATGTTTACCAGCATTATATTTTTTTAATGCTGATCGATCATCATAATTTCAGTCACCAGTGATCATCATCCTGGTGATAGAAAAATTCTTAAAAAAAACTAAAAAAACTAAAAAATTTAAAATAGATTTTTACAATTTTAATATAATATTTTTTTTTTGCAAGGTAGTGCAATTTGTGAGTTTATTAATTAATACAAAAGCATCTATTATATAACTAATTCCAAACCAGTTTTCCATTTATAAGATTGCTTATGTATCCTACTATCACCTTAAAATTTACCTATATCCTTCTATAATTACTATTGAATTAATTTTTATATAATATTATATAAAAATAAATGAATAAAACCATTTAAAAGTTAGAAATTTTAATATATTACATGTAAATCAAATTGATTCACTTTGTTAAATTTTATATTTTAATAAATATTTATATAAATTAAAAAATTATCCTTATTGAATATTAAATTAATTCTTAAAAAAAAATTTACATTATTATTTTCACATTTTTTTAAGATTATATATATTAAAAATATTTAAATTTAATATAAAATAAACAAAATAAAGGTATTAATACTATTTTTTAAACAGTAAAATTTAAAGTTAATTTTAAAATTTTGAATTTTTAAAATATTTAAGATTTGATAATTATAAAAAAATAAAATTTAATTTATAAGTAAAAATAGTAATAGAAAATAGATTTTATGGATTTTTCTTATTAAAATACATTTAATGATAGTAATTTTACATTTTTAAAATTAATAAATAAAAAATATTTCAATATAAGGAATTTAGCAATAATTTATTAATTATTAACTTAAAAAATTATCAATTAAATTTGAGTATATTTTAATTAAAAATAAAATTTATATAAATAAATTTGCTTGCAAAATTAACAGTTAAAAAATAATTATAATTTACTAGGTTAAAAAGATACAGATAAATTATAAAGAAATACAGATAAGGTAAAGAATTATAAATAAATTATAAAGAAATACAGATAAGGTAAAGAATTATAAATAAATTATAAAGGTTTAGTTAAGTTAAAAAAATATATTCCTTTAACTAAAATATTCAAACTATTTGATATTGTTAAAACTACCCATAATTTAAAGGTAGACTTACAAAATTAATATGCAAGTATTTCCAATATATTTCGCTTAAAATTGTTGTAAGATCTAACAAAATTACTTATGAAAATATCCAACTTTATAAAAATATTCTATACATAAAAGTTCTGAACTGCTATTAAAAATACTTAACTTTATCAATTACTGTAATAAACATTTAAAAATTATATTTTTAAACATAAAAGGAAAAAAATAAAGAGCCAATAATTAATTAATATGGCCGAAACCATGATAAGCAAATTAAAACAAGATTCCCCTTTATGCTTCACACGGATCCTGCTTGCACTTTCTGTTTCTGATCACCTGATGGTTAAACTAGCAGACAGGGTTGCGTTAGAACAAGTTATCATACATTGCAATGGCTAACAAAGTATGATCATGCATTCATGCATAAACTACTTACTAATTGATTGCGTATTGAACACCTTTATCCCTGTGGCAAAGTTGATATCACAATCAAGGTGTTCCCGCGATATTGTAATTAGATTTAGGTTATCTGTTCGGAATATTTTCTTCGAATCATCTAGAGCATGTTTATCAGGTGTACTACAAGGAGGGAGGACCTACAACATCTAAATGCCAAATGTCAAGCCCATCGAAAACCTCATCGCCTTTGCATTCACCAGAATAATGCCAGAATTTGATTCCAACTTCATCAGTTTTGCCAAACGGGAATGGAACACAATCCAATCAATATCCAAGGTTAGAAACGGTCTTTCATAATTTGAATAGTGCTGATACTTGGTAAACTATATGCTTTCGCTCGCCTAATTTTCTAGCGACCAACATCTACAAGGTTGTAGATAAAGGAAAAGCAATTGTTAGCAGTTCTTGACAAATAGACATTAATGTCTACATACAAGTCGGTGAGAACTTTCTCACAACATAGGCGGAAACGTTCATCTATATCTTTATGATTCTTATTTCTAACTGCATCCTTGAACTTTCACCAGATTCCTTGAGAGTGTCATTTTATAATATTCCTTTAAGGCAGAATTCCACATAATGGGAATTCTATCACGCATAAAGAAAAATTCTCTGGCGAGTTCTATTTCAATTTCTGTTTCCAATTCTTTGGTTATGCTCATATGTGGAATTGTTTGGGTGTACTGTTACATAGAAGACCAAAATACTGTTAGAATAACTTCTGTTTTCGCAAAGCAGAAACTTACTCACAAAGCTCTTCCTTATCTATTGCTTGTTTGGTGTACTTTTAATAAATGCGAATTTTGGAGGAGTTTGTGGCGGGTTTTAGTAAAGTATCTGTAACTTCTGAAGGTTGTATAGTAATTGAAGGTGATAAAGCGTTCGCAGATTGCAAAGCACCCGATGTAAATGTGCTTTAATGACCTCTGTTTTCGAGTTAAGGTCCTGAAAGGTGATAATAAAACGTGAACATCCCATTAGACACGTGCACATAATTGCCTCGGTTATGTCGTAGAAAAACGGCTTGTTGTCTTTGATATTTGGTAGCATCGAAATATTGTCTGCATTCTTCTATAAACGCAATTCTTGCACGAGACTGTGATAATTGTGAGTTTTATTTCTATATTATTATTTTGTGGCAGGATGATTTTATCGGATTGGGCATGGATGTGAGCTGGTTTAATTGATCTATGCTTTCTCTAAATACTATGTTTGCCTGTTCGAAGTTAAGCTCGGAATCAACAGCGTACGCGATGAAATTTCCTCCTAGATCGTGAAATAAACGTGAACGCTTCGTGTACCTGGGCCGGCTAGAAATTTGAAATACATGGTTGAAAAAGACGTGATTCGCGTCCCGCGATGCAGTTTTTCGTGGACATTATAATTCACTCTAGGAGCTTGACGAATTAAGATTTCAAAAAAAGTGTTCGATTACGAGCCAATTGATATGATCCATGTGAATACATTGTTGTTAAGCACATGCTCACTGGCTCAATCAATTCAAGTGAGGGAATCGCGCAAATTGAAAACTATGAAATTTATAGTGTTATACTGTATCTCAAAAAAATTAATAAAGATCAAGATAATTATTGTTTTGGAATTTATTGAACAATGTAGTTAAACATACTGTAAATATAAAGAAAAAATTTGTATTGTAAATTGTAATTGAATTGAGAGAAAAAATTCCTTTATTCATTTGTTTTATAAACATATATAACTATTAATTATATCCTTCGATCTCAATAATTTAAATCATATTTCATTGTACTGATATTTAACTTGTACGAAGATTGTATAGTACTTTACAAAGTTTACATATTATTGTACGGCCGCGCCGTTTTATCCTATTATTAAATATCTTAAGTATCACCTATACACGTACAATTACCGTACAGTTTGTAGATTTTCGTACCGAAAATTTAAATCAAAAAACTCTCTGCTATCGTAAAATTAAAGAATCTGACAAAAAAAAATACTTTATTTAAATCAAATTAAGGATATTAATATAAAAGGTATCATATTACCAAAGCTGCGTAATAATCCACATAATGGGGTTGACTTCCTTGATTTGTGATACACTTTATTTATTACATAAAAAACAAAAAATAAATATACTAACAAAATAGAAAAATAATCTAGGGAAATTTATAATTGTCATGCCATAGATCCAAATTACTCTTCCCATTTTCCCCAAAATTTAAATCTTAAATGTACGAAAAACTGAACTTATTACTTCTATCAAAGTTAATACCATCGACATTATTTGTCCAAAGTTCTAGTCCAAAACTCCTGAGATTGGATTTTTTTTGTACTGTCAATTCAATTATGACTATTAAACCTATTAGAAACCGATTGATAATACCATCCACACAATTCGCATCATTCCCATCATTCCCATTATTTGCTTATTCACACAATTCATAATCATATCAATCATCACATGCTTCATACTCATAGATGGCAATCACGAAAAATTATAACGCCAAAATTATTAAAAGTGCGCAATTAATTATTAAAGAATAAATGAATTATTTCTCACTTGGTCGCAGCACACTTGTTTGGGCAACCTTTGTTTAATAGTTGTCCAAAACCATACGTTAAGGAATAAAACTAATACATAAGTTAAATGAAGTAAGATCGATGTTATACCATTTGTTTACTTTTTCCTACTAATAAAGGTATATTATAAGAAATAAATCATGCAAATTATATTGAACTAAGGAAAATTTTATTAAGGATAAGATTGTGACCAGTTCGAGTTTTATTGAATCATTATCCTTTTTTTTTTAGATTATAAATTGCTAGAAAACTAAAAACATTAAGGGAGAATGTAAATAAAAAATAACTAACAATAATAAATGAATCTTGACTTGGATCAGTCTGTAAATTTTCTTTGTAAATTTCCTTTTTCAAATATTCCTAAGATGATTATTGTTGAATAAACATAAATATATTAGCACTGTTGAATAAATAATATTTTAAAATATATGAAGTCCCTTCCTTTAAAGAGGGTTTAGCTGGCCTAAACGGAAAACAAAAATAAAGTAACGAAAAATGGTAAACCACTTAATGTAACCGAAATGACAAATAAAAACATGAAAGTTACGCGAAAAACAAAAACAAGAAAGGGAAAGTCCCAACAATTTCCCAATTCCCTCAAGAGCACTAAGAACAACAACGCGTCTCATACACAAGACACGAACATTAGACGCTCACAACAGGGACAGGACGAACTAAATTCCAGCAATAACACTAGTGTTACTAATGCATTTAACTTAACTTTCATAGGTCATAACACTAATGGTCTTGGATCTGACAGTTTCAAACTTAACATTTTTATGGACTATTGCACAAACAAAGGAGCCGACATTGTAGGTATATGTGAAACTAACAAAGAAAGGAAAAACGGGGAATTTTGGAACAAACAAAATCC
>QZLH01000106.1:152821-165142 GCA_003833135.1 Oehlia diaphana | reverse complement strand
ATGTCAATTTTGTGCTTTTTGCATTTTTTTACAAAATTAATTTATCCTTTTTTGGAAGTAGCGTCCAGAATTTGTCCAGAATTTTTTCATGTCCGGAATTTGTCCAGTTCAAATTTTCCGAATTTTTACTATGTCCAGAATTTGTCCAGGTTTATCTGTCCAGAATTTGTCCAAAATTTTATACTGGACAAATTCTGGATATGTCAAAAATTTCAAGTATCAAACCTGTAGCAAAAAGTAGACATTTTCCGGACATTTATTTTTTATAGGGCAAGTAGCAAGTCGGAATCTCAGACAATCAAAGGAATTAATATAGATTCAAAAATTATTACAATTCAACATGCTGAATTAATTTCAGAATGGGTCGATAAGTTAGAGACTGAAGATAAGATGGATAAGACGAAAAATTTTTATGAATACAAATTAATTTTTCGTGGATCTCGGGATGGATTTACACCTAAAAAGTTTCATGAAATTTGTGATAATCAATCTCTTACTGTAGCAATTATTAAAGTGAAAGATAGTAATGAAATTCTCGGGGGATATAATCCGATTGCATGGAAATCTATGTTTGGTTACGGCACTACCGATGAAAGTTTTATATTTCTTTTAGTAATAAAAATATTAATGATCATATTATAAGTCGAGTGAATGAAAAAGTGAATGCTATAAATTATTGGGCTCGGTATGGCCCATCATTTGGTAATGGAGATCTTATGATATATGGAGGTGCTGGAAATAGTGATTTCAATAATAATTATTATAATTATTGTAAAAAGAGATCTTATGAAAAAAATATCAGAGGAACTGAGGATGTGTTCTCTGTAGAAGAATATGAAGTATTTCAAATTATTAAGAAAAATTGATGTTTGAGAGAGTCTATGCTTTCTTTATTTACTTTCGTTGTTTATTTACCACTATTTTAACAGGAATTGACAAAGCGATTAATTTCGAATTCTTAATCGAAATTAATTAAAACTACAATTTTAACATTCAATATTATAGGTTTTTTTAATACTAGTAAATACAGTATTTATTTAATGAATATTGTAAATTAATAAATAAATTTCAATATTTGTTTATTTTTAATTATCGCTAACTTCGTGTTTAATTTTGTTAAAGATAATTAAAATAAATCTTACAAATATTCTGATTGGGTTATAACAAAACTATCAACTTGATTTAATAAGTTAAATATGAATTACTAATGTTATATTCATGTTATATTCATCTTAAAACTGAAAATATACATTGCATCTTTACATCGAATATGTTTGTAGCGGTAACCATACAATATTACAATATTGTAAATCTTAGTAAAGATCCTATGCGAAATTACTGATCAGATTGAAAGAGATATCCTAGATTAAAAAAAAATCGTGGAACAATTCATTTAATTATTAAGTTATTTATAAATTATTCTACATGAAGTAAATAGAATATAAACTTGTTATTTTATATCTTTTTTTTTTTAAAAAAAAAATAATAATAAATTGCTCAAAATCGGGTTTCTTCTGAATTTAAAATTTTTATTTATTTATTTTTTATTAACGAATATTAGTAAAAAATATTTTATTTATAAAATCATAATTATAATGATAATTTATACGGTAAATATATTATTGTCCGGAGCGAATGCGAAGGACTATATATGTCTGCGCACTATGAAAAATGATCGATCACGTGTCCCGGAATTTCAAGGCGTTATGCTGCTATAGTGCTATTAGTAGAAAATCGCTACCATTCTTGATATATGTTAACATCTTTATTTATTATTATGATACCTCGCTCCGGACTTACAACGGTTCCCGTTTCCTAATAAATAAGATTGAACAAAATTTAGGAAAATTTATTATTGACCCATCGGTTATTTCAGAATCAATGATGAGGAAATGTTGAGCTGTGAAATACCGAAAATTGGATTATGTTGGCGGCTGGGAGTAGGCGATTCGGACCCGGTTGGTTCTACTGGAGTACTGGTCTCAGATTTCATAATTGATGTTAAAATATCTGACGTCACTTTCAATGATCTACAAACGTTAATTTCGAATTGTGTTACTCTATAAAGTTCAGGGGCTAGAAATAATTTTTTTTTTTTAAAGAAAAAAAATATTTTTTTAAAAAAAATTCATACTAATTGTTTATTATGACTGAAAATAAATTTTTACCAAAATTATCACAAAATTTACTTGAAATTTTAGATGACAATGAATATTATGACATTACAATTGAAGTTGGTAGTGACCCTTACGTAAAAGTATTCCGTGCACATATGGTTATCTTAAGTTATCGTTCTCCTTATTTACGAAGAATTTTATCAACAAATAAAAAGAAAAATGATGGAACATTGGTAAATATTAAATTATCTAATATTAAACCAGAAATTTTTCAAATAATTCTTAAGTAAGAAATAATTAAATATTAAGTTATGAATAAATTATCATTTTATAAATTTATTCATAGTAATTTTACAAAATATTTTTGTTTTAGGTATATTTATGGAGGAAGTCTTTCATTAGAAGAATTTGATACTTCAGATATCATTAAAATTTTGGTCACTGCAAGTGAACTAAGTCTTCAAGAATTAATTCCTCATTTACAATCCTTTTTAATTAAAAATAAAGCAAATTGGATGGAACAAAATTTTAATTTAATATATCAAATTAGTTTTGAAAATGATTCTTTATTAGATCTTCAAAAATATTGTACAGAATTAATTTCAAAGCAACCAGGGAAAATTTTTAATTCACCTGATTTTACTTCTATTTCAGAAAAAATTTTGGTCTCTCTTATTCAAAATGATAATCTTCAAATAAGTGAAATTCAAATTTGGGAACACGTTCTTAAATGGGGCATCGCTCAGAATCCTGAACTTTCGTCTGATCCTTCAAGCTATTCAGAGGATGATTTCAATAATTTAAAGAATACTTTACAGCAATGTATTCCCCTTATTAAATTTATTAAATTTACTTCAAAAGAATTCTTAAACAAAGTATATCCATATAAAAAGGTCATACCTAAAAAATTGTATAAAAGTTTAATTGAATGCTTTTTGGATAATGATTATAACCCAAGCGACAAGTTAGAACCGAAGATAATCAAAGAAACTACTATTAGTGAAAGTATTGATTCAAAAATCATTACAATCCAACATGCTAAATTAATCTCAAAATGGATCGATAAGTCAGAGATTGCGGATGAGGTAAAGAATTTATATGAATTCAAATTAATTCTTCGTGGATCTCGTGATGGATTTACTCCTAAAAAGTTTCATGAAATCTGTAATAATCAATCTCGTACTGTAACAATTATTAAAGTGAAAGATAGTAGTGAAATTCTTGGAGGATATAATCCGATTGAATGGAAATCTGGTAATGGATTTGGTATTACCAATGATAGTTTTATATTCTCTTTTATGAACAAAAATATTAATCATCATATTTTAAGTCGAGTGAAAGAAGACAAATTTGCTATTAATTATTGGGATATTTTTGGTCCATCATTTGGTATGACCTTATGATAAATGGTAATGGCGGAATTAATTTTAAAAATATTAGTAGTTATTGTATAAGTAATTCTTATGAGAAAAATATCAGAGAAATCGAAAATTTATTTTCTGTGGAAGAATATGAAGTATTTAAAATTATGGAAAATTAATTTAAAATATTTATGATATTTTTCTTTTTATTGCCAAAGGTAGAAATTTTTATGTTTATGAAATCTATAATGGGTTCATAGTTTATTTTTTGTCAAATATCAAATATTTGACTTTTACAAGATATATATTTTTTACAGCAGGTATGACGTTATATAGCGTCACAATTGTATAAACGAACTACTACAAGCTGATGTTTGTTTGTTTTTATTTAAACTTATTGTTTGAAAAAATGTAATTTCAACAAAATTTAAAATCACAATAAAGTAATATATTTCAAAAAACAGAATCTATTTAAATAAGATTGACTACAATTGAGAGTGATATAAAAAAGTATGCAAGAATGAATTCATATATATTGTATAGTATAACTGATTATTACTGTAATAATCCAACAAATAATTTCTATAAATTTTGATTATTTAAAGTATTAAATATCGAAATTAATTTCTGTAGTAATATATTCTACATTTAAATTAAAGAAATTAGGTTTGTAATATAAACTTAAAGTTACTAATTAAATATAGAAGTATATTCACTTACCATTATTATTAACATTTGTATCAATATCTAATTTGATTTCTTTTGTAAGATATTCTAATGAAAATATACAATATCAATAAGATTAAATTATATTATGATATTGATATTTTGTCGAAAAAAGCAATTACCTTCATCTTCATATAACTTATTTCTTTTAACAATTCGTCCTAAATATATTTTTAATTGATAAATAATGATTCTAACTAAAGTTTATTAATATTTTACTTGCAATTTTTTATATATCATACCATCGTCATCATTATCTTCAATTAAATCATCTTTAAACTTTCTTTTAACTTCTTCCAAATTAATGGATTGACTTCTTGAACTCCTCAAAGACATTGCAGAATTAATCATGGCACTTAAAGGTCTGCTCCTATAAATGGCACCTGGATTATTTTTTGTTACAGGTCCAATATCTGATGATTCAATAATTTTAGTTGGATTTTTTTTCACAAATTTAGGTGGATTTTCTTTCCAGCAGCAGTAAATTACTGATTCCTTTCCATGAATTTCATCAATTCTTTTTTTTTATATTAGTAATCTGTGGCCTTTTATCTGGATCAGAGTGCCGGCATTCTTCCATTAATTCAATATAGCCTTCAGGTGCATTTATGACAATTGGTGGTCGTAAACCATCACAAATTTCAATAATAAGTTCTGCATCATGATTTCGATCCCAAAAAGGTCTTCTACCTGTCATAAACTCCCACATAATCATTCCAAAACTGTATATATCTGAAGCTTTAGTATATTTTTGTCCTTGAAACACTTCTGGAGCCATATAAGGAATAATTCCATAATTCTCATTATTATTATCATCTCCAGATTCAGTTGCAGATTTACTTATGCCAAGATCACCTATTGTTACACTATTAACAAAAGGAATAGATGTAAAGTATTGGTTTACATTATGAAAAAAGATATTTCCACTATGAAAATCCCTGTGGACAACATTTAATTCATGTATTTGGATAAGTCCACGTGCTATATCACCTAATTTATTTAGCTTTGTTTTCCAGCTAGTATTATAAAAATCTTTAGTGATAAAATTTATCAAATCACCTGAATCATAATATGGCATGATAATCATGATATCTTGAGAATTAGGATCTTGAGTAATTCCATAATACTTGGCAACATAATTATTTCTATAACTACGTTTAAAATTTGAAATAAGTTCATAAAATATTTTGAGCTAAAATGAAGAAAATTATTAATTATTTATCTTATCCATGATGATATTTATTAAATTAGTATACTATATACCTCGTTCAGCTCCTTATATGTGATGTTATTAGAATTATTGAGCTTTTTGAGAACGATTGTGTAATTTTCTTGACGAGTGTCTCTTGTGTTGCTATAATTAATAACTGGGCCATCAATCCAAGTAGCCTTATATATTTTACTAAAACCTCCTTCAGCAATAAATTCTATATTTTCGAATTGATCATAAGGAACAAACTCCATTTTCCCATCTTTTTTAACAAGATTAACTTGCGTATTCCTAATAAAGTCATCAATAATTTTGTTTCCACTTGAGCCATACTTATATATCTTCTTTATTTTGTAACAAACATGGCATATCTGATGACTTTCATCTAAAGGTTTTCTTCTTTTATTGCATTCGTTACATTTCTTTTTTTTGTATTTTGATTCAACACTGGCTTTTGCTGGTTGAATAAAAACTGTATTGTTTGATAATAAAATGTCAATTTTATGTTTATGGTTAATTGGTTGTTCCATATTTTTTTTTAAAAAAAAATTAGTTTATTAATTTGAGTCAAGGAAAATTTCTGTCTATTATATATGCTTTTAAATTAATAATTAAATGAGAAATTCTTTTTCTCGAATTCTACATATAATTTCTAGATGTCTTTAATGGAGATAAAATTTTCTAAGAAATGTTTACGAGAATTCTATATAACATTGCATAAGAATTCTATGGTCTTACGTGATACCGCATGTTTATTAGTACCCTAGCCATGGCAAAAAAAAGTTGCAATCACGTGACTTCTGGCCCGCATTACGGCGTAATGCACTGACATGTGAAAATAAATAGTGACGAATAATGTATGACGAATAAATCCCTCAGATAAATATAAAAAGTGGAAACGCCATGAGGTGTGACGGTTGTGATGAAAAAAAAATGCAGTCACGTGACTGCAACTTTTTTGCCACAACTAGGGTTCTGGCATGGTATAATTAAATGATCGTCCCATTTTTACATTTTTAAGGAAAAAATCATTGAATAAATAATCATATAGGAAAAATCCGCGTATTAGTTAACGAAAATATTTTAAGGATTAATTAATATTTTTAGCAATAGTATCATTATTGTATGTATATTCATCATTTTATGGAACTATAATAATAAATTAATAATGAACAGGAAAACATACTATGGTATATTTTCTCACACTATCCAAATCAAAAGATTGAGCGTAAAAACGAAAGTAAAAATACTTGCCTGAAAATAAGTCACTGGTATTGGTAAGCTGTAAAATTATACACATGCAATATTAGAAATAATACTACAAATATCACATATACTGGTTAATAAATAATTCACGAATAAATACGTTTAGTTTAATGTTAAACCAAAAATTATAACATGATTATGATTTTTTAACTCAACCGAAAAATGAAAATTCGGTTTGTTTATTATTCCCTACTAATTTATTCAAGGATATCATCCAAAAAAAAGTCAAGGATAATATCAGCGTATGTGTCGTTTATGAAAAACCATATTTGTACTGCTATAATATCACGCGTTATGGCTTTCTACACGAGTTATTTTTTAATAGTTTGTATTTATAGCTCAACGTAAATAAATAAAATGCACATCTAAAAAGAAAGAAAAAATTTAAAAATATGTATTTTTTAAATCCGCATGCTTTACTGTGAGTACGTGGTTTCAATTTCATATGTTCATACGATGTACCCTACTAAAATAAAAATGCTTTCATCTATTTAAAATATAAATGTCATTTGACTTTTGAAATGACCTTTCAAATCCTAGTCGTTAAGGTCATTTTTCATTTAAGTCATTTTACAATATCCAAATTTAAAACCAAGGTAAATTTTGTATGATCACGTGAAATAATTTCATTTCGATTTCAGATAAAACTGATTTGTCAATTTTGTTCAAATAACATCACATGCCTTGGTAGGATCACATAATATTATTATATGAGGCTTTTCCGATCAGCCGATATGTAGAAAGTAAAAAAATAAAATTAAAAAACCAGCTCCTATCGATTTTGTTAGCTATAGATTTCACCTGGTTTTTTATTTTTACGTCTCGTATTTCATTAAGCGAAATTAAATGAAGAGCTATTTATTATTAATATGATGAATCGAATTTATTCAATTGTCATACATACAAATTGGAATTGCCAAAATTTTATTATTTAATTAGTAACAATATTCAAAGACATGCGATTAAATTACTATTTGTTTATTAACAATAATGATTGTATAAACATATATTCAAGAAAGTATTTTGTTAAATTAGTATAGTACGGTAATACAATTAGTACGGACGCTCAAAAAAAATTTTCAATTTTTCTGTGCTCAGGCAGTTCTTTAAATTTTGATTTTCTGTACAAATAATTTTACATCGTAACATCATGCCGATCAAATTTGCAAGAATGAATAATATACTATAGACTCTATAGCCTTTTTTTTTTTGACCGAAAAAATTATTTTCCAGATCGCTTATCCCTGGGTTTATTGTTTGAATTCTAATTAGAAAAATACATCAGGAAATTTTAGGTAGATCGATCCACCCAAATCCACGCAGCGTTAGCTCAGAAACATGTGGAGTCCATAGCTTAGGCGACATATGTCGCCTGTTATTTGTTACCGTTGCGCCACTAACCTGGCACAGAAGAAAGTTGTGCGACAAAAGGACAAAAGACAAAAATATTGCTACACAAATCGAAAATTAAGTTTTCCCATTAATAAATTAGAACTATATTTTTTTTTTCAAGAAAATTATATATGGACGATAATAAATTTTTACCAAAATTATCACAAAATTTACTCGAAATTTTATATGATGACGATGATTGTTATGATGTAACAATTGAAGTTGGTAATGAGCCTTATATAAAAGTGTTTCGTGCTCATATGGTGATCTTAAATTATCGTTCCCCTTTATTAACGAAGAATTTTGTCAACAAATAAAAGGAAAAATGACGAGACTTTAACACATACTATTAAATTATCAAATATTTTACCTGAAATTTTTCAAATAATCTTAAGGTAAAATAAAGAATTAAATTGAATAAGTCATATATTTTCAAAATTTTTTTTTAATTTTTAAGAAACATTTTTCTTTTTATATTAGGTATATTTATGGTGGAACACTTTCATTGGATGATTATGAAATTTCAGATATCATTAAATTTGGTCGCTGCAAGTGAATTAAGTCTTCAGGAACTAATTCCTGATATACGATCTTTTTTTAATTAAAAATTGAACAAATTGGATGGAACAAAATTTTAATTTAATATATCAAACGAGCTTTGAAAATGATTCTTTCTTTGGTCTTCAAAAATTTTGTATAAATTTAATTTCCAAAAATCCAGATAAATTATTCAACTCTAAATATTTCTCTTCAATGTCAGAAAAACTTTTGATATCAATTATTCAGGATAGTAATCTTAATAGTAATCTTAAAATGAGTGACGTTCAAATTTGGGAGCAAGTGCTTAAATGGGGTATTGCACAAAATCCTGGACTTTCTTCAGATCCTTTGAGTTATTCAAATGATGATTTTAATACTTTAAAAAATACTTTGCAACAAAACATTCCTTTTATGAGATTCTTTAATTTAACCTCAAGAGAGTTTTTGTATAATGTATTTCCTTATAGAAAAATTCTTCCCAACGAGTTACATATAGATTTATTATGACTATTGAATAGTGATTATAGGCCAAATAAAAAAAATCATTAATTCATTTTGATCGCATAACTGAAAGATTTGAACGTTATTTTGCTATTTGAAAATAATCTATTTCGTTAAGTCTGTTTATGTAAACAGGACTAGACCTAATAAATTTTTTTAATATCTTCTATATAAATACTGTATTCGTACTTGCATCTAATTGTGAACGCCGAATAATTGAGTAGAATGGAATATTCTTTGGACCTGAAGTTAAAATATGGTCGAACTAAACTTTTTTTAAAATAACGATATACTTCGCTAACATGATATGTTAATTAGTTTAATAGTAAACCAGCTTGTGAAGCGTTTTGAATTAAATGTAATATTCATAATAAAAAAAAATGTTTAATATAAAGAATTGAGCTTTAATATCTTATAAACATTCAATAATAACTTTTTCATGATATAAAGTCCAAAAATTATAAATTGTTAAAATTATCAAAAATTAAATGATTACCAGTAATTTCAAATGAAATAATATATATTTTCTTTTGGAAAAATAAAAAATCACTCTTAAACACTTCCCAACCCGCTAATAATATATAACGTGGGCGTCGCCTAGAAGTAGTGCGATACTAGGGACACCCATGGGGAGAGTATTGGCAAGCCAAGGGACTCTCCCCCTAATGCAAAAATTCGTTAATATCGAAGTTGCACAGTGTGCAACGTTTCAGATATTAGACTGAAAAGAACAGATACTACACTTGATCTTAGCCAATAGGCAAGAGAGGATAAGGATCAAAAGCTTGGGCATTACGATGTCCTTTTATATTAAAATTCAAAAAAGTGGGAATTATGGGATTTCAAATGTTGTACGTTACATAATTTTTGTCATTTGCCGCAGAACCTAACCGCAGCGCTTACTAATTTGACTAACTATTTATTATAATAATTCGGTAAAATAAAGGTTAAAAAATATGTGACTAATGCTAGCTGTATGTTAAATTTGCTGCGCCTTCTGCGGAAAATGATTTACTACATTATTACGTGACTTTCTTCTTTTTTTTTTTTAAATAATAACGTGTTTTATTAATTATTTAGAAAAAAATTACATAATTAATTATTTAAAACACCTAGAGCTCGGAGAATCTGAAATTCTCTGATCCCTATTCGAAACATATCTATAACTAAATGATATACTATACTAATAATAATATACTAACGTTTAAGATCACAAGTAATTTCAAAAGACTGTTCCCTACAAATATGAAAATAATATATTTTGAGAAATAAAAAATCACTTTTTAACACTTCCCAACCCGCTAGTATTTTTAAAATGTGAGCGTCGCCTAGAAGTAGTGCAATACTAGGGACACTCATGGAAAGAGCATTGGCAAGCCAAGGGACTCTTTCCCAAGTGCAAAAATTCGTTAATATCGAAGTTACACAGTGTGCAACGTTTCAGATATTAGACTGAAAAGAACAGATACTACACTTGATCTTAGCCAATAGGCAAGAGAGGATAAGGATCAAAAGCTTGGAGCATTACGATGTCCTTTTATATTAAAATTCAAAAAAGTGTGAATTATGGGATTTCAAATGATTGTACTAAAAATTGTAAGTTACATAATTTTTGTCATTTGCCGCAGAACCTAACCGCAGCGCTTACTAATTCGACATTGCTGCGCCAAAGTTGACTAACTATTTATTTATTATAATAATTAAGTTAATAATCTTTAGTCATTTTTGCTTCTCTAAAAAAAATGTGACTAATGCTGGATTAGGCTAGCTGTATGTTAAATTTGCTGCGCCTGCTGCGTACTACATTATTACGACTTTTTATGTTGGTAAAAAATCAAGCATGGCTAGACAAAATGTCACCCCGTGTCTGACATTTTCACTGCAGTGACCGCACCAGCATTAGCAAATATTAATGGGCGGAGTTTCATGACATTTTTAATTCTGCCTAAAATCTACCCTAATTCTGGTAAGTTGACAATCACCGGCGGTGATATTTAGCAATACTCGAATTTTTTACAAATTTCTTATTATATAAATAATAAATAATATTCATATATAACATAAATTAAAAAGTTTTTAAATAATGTTAATTTTAAAAAAAAATATAAAGCAGTTATTTGTTTGAAGTGTTCTCTTTTTATCATCAATAATATTAAATAATTGGGTTTATGGTAATTAAAAGAATTTTGATTGTCAGGGCATAAAACATTTTTTGAAAATTTACTATTTTATATACTTTTAATATATATAAATAAAAATTAGTGATTGCTAATTGCTAAACGACGCCTGGGCGATCATCGCCTGGGTTTTTTTTTCAAATATGTCATATGATGTATCTAATTTTTGATCGGATATTTATTGCAAAAGATATTCTTAAAAAAAATTTTTTGCAAACATATTCAAAATAATTTTATTTAATGAAATTTTATTTGCAAATATTAAAATTTAAGTCACGCATTTACGTTTTTAAAGAAATAAAATCACCATATTTATTTTTATTGAAATATACAAATTTAATAATAAATAAAAAAGATATGTAAATTACAATGATCAAGGAGAAAGATGCTAATAAAAAGATGAAATAACAATGGAGTAATGGAAAGTAATAAAAGATGAAAGGGAGTAAAAAAGAGTGATAGGAAACAAAAGGAGAAATAGGACATGATAAGAGATGAAAAGGAGCAATGGGAGATGAAAAGAAGTGATGGGAAGATGAAGAGGAGTAAAAATTTATTAAAATTGTAAATTTAATAAAAAATTATCCAATAAAAAAAAGATCTCTAACGAAATACTTTATTAAAAAAAAATTTCAAGCCAAAATTCTCGATACACTTATTAAAAAAAACTATTTTCAATAAAATTTTCTATTAGATTTCTAAACAAAATTCTCCATCAAAAAATTAAAAATAATTTTCAACAAACAATTCTCTAATGAAATTCTCAATCAAAATACATATCCTCGATTAAAGAAAAATTTCTAACGAAATCTCCTATCAAAAAACACATTTCCCTATTAAAAAAAATTCAAAGATTCTTACCACCTATTAAAAAAAATTCTCAAAAGAATTTCTGTATCAAAAAAAAAAAAATCTCTCCTATTAAAAAAAAAAACTCCTCTGTTAAAAAAATTACACTAACGAAATGATCTATCAAAAAAAAAAAAAAAAAAAAAAAAAAAAAAAAATCCGGTAAAAAATATAAAAAAAAA
>QZLH01000106.1:111674-132365 GCA_003833135.1 Oehlia diaphana | reverse complement strand
AAATACAATTAAAATTAAATTATACAAACTGAAATGAAATATGAAATACTAAGTACTAACATACCACAAAAAAAGAATAGAGAAAGACAGAAGAGTGAGAGATAAAATAAATTATGCCAGAGTTATGTAATAAAAGTGCTGATTAGCCAATCAAAAGTTGACTAGTCCAGAATAAGCATCTGGACCGGTGGATCAGGTTAAAGATGGCCCGCATTACGGCGTTATGCACTAACACGTGAAAATAATCAGTGACGAATAAGGGAAGACAAATAAGTTTTTACCTACTCGAAAAAAACTGAAGTCCCGGAAATGCGGTAGGTGTGACGGTAGTGATGAGTAAAATGCAGTTACATGTCTGTCACTTTTTTTTCGCCATGGCCAGAATTCCAAAATCAAATCACAAATATTTATCACGATGACAGTATAAATTCTGATTTATTCCGATATAAATTTTACTAATCATTATAGTTATTTATTGCTATTTGATTATTTATTAAAGTACATAATAGTAAGGAATTTAAGTGATTCTGGATTTTAAATTTTGTCTATCATCATCTAAAATTTTATTATACACGGAAAAACTTCTTTATATTGCGCAGGAAGAGATTGGTAACCAAATATAATTTCGCGCAATTTTTTCTAAAAGAGGAAGCTGTAATGAAACTTTATCCCAAAATTCATTTAATTCAGTAAATTCAATTAAATTTAAATTAATATTAATATATATTGACCATTCCTGCGTAAGAAATATTGATGGGCATTTTAACATTAAAAAAATTTTTTCGGAGACATTAAATTTATTCTGATGATCTGCATTTATGATTGGCTAATTGTCACGTGTAGGGATGGGAACGGTTCGTTCGGTTCCATTTCGGTTCGCCGTCGGTTCCTCTTCAGTTCCCATTAAGAAAAATATGAGCTACATGTGTCAAATTAAAGACACAAGTAGAATATGTGTTGATTATGAATTACAATTAATAGTTGGTTCATGATCATCATAATTTTGATGTTGATCATATTTTGAACCGGTTTTTTGGAACCGGTTGTTGGTTCAATTTTTAAAAGCTACTAAAATTGTTTTTGACTTATAAATTTTCTTTTTTTTTATTTATTGCAAAAAATATGTGTTTCTCTATTCCCAATAAGATTTTTGGCTCATATAAGTTCAAAATCCACAAGATTTGGATCGGTTCCAAAAACTGCTCAAAATTATCCCTAGTCACGTGTCGGAATAAAATTATCAAAATTCACTAAAATTCCGTTTTATTCCATTATGCGGCAAAAATTCCATTTTATTCTTTTATTATAATAATGGAATATTTCCGGGTCTCTGGCCATGGCTAGGGTTGTATGCATATCAGATATTATAAAGCGCGGATGCATCCAGCAGATACCAGGTAGTACCCTGGATTTTTATGACGCGCTGACCGCGCCGTTGCGCCATACTAATCAGGGTGTCACTCTTCCTTGATATTGTGTAGATCATGAAATTTTCAAAGGTTACTTCGAAATTTTTTTTTTTTTTAAATGAAATGTTTCCCATTTTATGAAGGTATAACCTTCAAAAAAATTTTTCTTTATCTGTTTATTTAACGAATGTTAATTAACACTCGTTCTTATTTTTTGTAGGCCAGAACTCTGGCTCAATTTTGAAAAAAATTCAATTTTTTTTATCTTTTTTTTTAAAAAAACACGATTTTTTTTATTTATTCTAAGAAACACGATTTTTTTATTTTATATTTTAAATAAATTCAACTTTAAAAATAATGAAAAATTTTTCTGAGTAAAATAAAAAATTGAAATTTTCAGATAAAATAAAACAATGCGTTTTTAGTGTCATTAAAATTTATTAAAAAATTCATTTTTTTTTTCATTATCAAATGAATCTTCATAATGAATTCTTAAATTTTTAATTTTGAAAAAATAGCATATTTAATTAATTTGTTACAACGGTACATTTTATCTAAATCAGAAGTTTTTCATAAGGAAATAAAATCAATATAAAGTAAAAAAATGGAACCAATCATGTATCATTTTTTTATTATAAATTATTAAATTTATTAAGCAATTCATTTTTTTGTTAAAATTATTAAAATATTTTTTATTGAAAAAAAAAGAAATAAATACCAACAAATTTTTTTAAAAATGAGATAAAAGAAAAAACATATGTTAGTCAACGTTTCATTTAAAAAAGAAAAAAAAATTTGAACCTACGTTACTAGTACATTCAGAGCAGTACCCAGGATTTTTGATAAGTACGGCGCTTCAAATAAATATTATACAGTACAGGTGATAAATAGAATATGATCAATGCGGTGAAGTGGTACCGAAAACGATATACTTGCAAAAACGTCAATCTATGAAAATCTGCATGATATGTTTGTCTGAACGATAAGCATATTTAATGTATTCATTGATTCCTATTTTATTACAATTTTCATGTGTTAACATTTGATGTAAAGTCAATCGACATAATTAAGAAAAATGATAATAATTAGTTGAACATATTTTTTCTTGCCTTATTGCCTTAAATTTCTCTTCTCATTTAATAGAATGAGTGAAAGACAAAGTGTACTACTTTTTGGACGTGCCGGATGCGGCAAGTCTTCTATTGCTAACATGTTGGTTCAAGGTGACATCTATCAAAATAATAATGTGTTCACAATTAATGAAAGTGTGGAAGGAGAAACTTTAAATATACACATTAGCTGTTCGGAAAAATATCAAGTATTTGATACGGTCGGATTGGGTGGACTGGAAACTCATCCTATTTCACGAAAGAATGCTATTGCCGAAATAAGAAATTATTTTGCCTGGAGTAAAGAATCGCTCAACTATCTATTCTACGTTCAAAAAAAGGGAAGAATTTGCAATGAAGATAAAAAGACGTTCAAATTATTTAAGGAAATCTTTAAATGCGGAGAAAAAAATTTTGTCATCATCATCACTAATAGCAATCCGGAGTGGGTTGAAAAAAATTTAGGAGCAATTACTGAAAATTTTGGAAAATATCCAATTATTTCGGTTGATTTTCCCTTGACTGATGAAGGTGAAGATGATGATACTGCTTGCAACGATAAAAACAAAAGAGTGCGAAGTCTGCAACTTTTAGAAAATAAATTGTCAGAAATAAGCTATCAAAGTATTAAACTTGAGGTTCTCAGCTCGACTCAGAAGACCGAAGAAAATGTATCACAAGTTGTTAGAATCATTCCAGTTGTTGGTACAGCATATCAACTAATTTCTTCTGGCGTTTATTATACGTTAGAGAAACCAAATAAAGCAAAAGAACGACTTATGGATGGAGCTGTTGATCTTACTTTAGATGCTATAGGTGTACTAGCCGTTGCCAAAATGAGTGTATCAGTGGCATTGGTTTCTTTTTGTATTTCCTTACGTAGTTCTTCCAAATACATCTTTAAGAAGTAAAGACAAATTTTTCAGCTTTAGTAAATGGGTATTTTTGCAAATTATTGTAATTTACCATTTCAAAATATTAATTTTTCTGTTGATACCTAGTAGTATTTTTTAAGTCCACAAAATTCTATTATCTAATTAAATAAAGATTTCTTTATAGTGCTATTCTGTCTAATTATGTTCGCGATGCTTACATGTCATCATATTCATGATATTTATGATTGTTACCATTACTTATGAGTGACCGCTATACTTTAAAGTGGCAAGTTATCATCCTTATCATATGAGAACCCGGAAAATACATAGATATAAGGTCCCAGCCAAAAAAATGTTTATCGAGTTCTGAACATTTCTTCAGGGCCGGAATTATAATATTACCAGGCAGATTCTAAAATGCCTGACTGGTATTATAAAAAGGAATGATCGGCATGATCTTTTTTTCCAACTAAAAAAGTTATCCTATATACTGTATGTTGTACGGTATAATTTTTTGTACAAACGTACCCGAGAGCTGAAACTTTTCCCGGTATAACGATAATGAGTATATTACATAGTGCCAGCCCTGAAGAAATGCGTAGCGCTAATAGTAAATGTGTGCCGATCTCCCCTTATATATAACTCAGGGTCCTGGTACCATACATACCAATTTTTAGCACCATAGTACCTTATACAATGGAGGTCATATCATACTCATTTATCTATATTCTCGACTTTTCCGAGTCTGTCATATGTTATTTCACAGCCCGTAATAACTCGTTAAAATTTATATCAAACCTCGGTTTATTCAGATTCGGTTAATTTTGAATTTGAAATGGATGATCTAAGATTATTTCGGGTCAATAATATAAACTATGATACCGAACTATAAATTTTCCTGAATAGGTAAAATTTGGCTCATATTTACCATAAATTTTCTCAACTTGGTTGCATGTGAAAATTTAAATGTTTGTATGAACATTTAATATATTCTATCATTTATTTAATATTAAATTGAGCTCATTCTTTCCATAAATTTTTTCCCAATTTGGTTGATAATGATGCAAGTTCTCTACTTAGTATGATTGCATATGAAAATTTTAAAATTTTTGTATGCACATTTAATGTTCTAATATTAAATTTAGCTCATTCTTTCCATAAACGGTTCATCCAACTGTCTCGGGATATTTTTTTCAATTTTTTTCATCTATTTTTAACTTTTATTTTTACTTATTTATTTTTAGTTATATTATATAGAGTTATTTTAGTTATTTTTGGTTATAATTTTTTCTCAACTTGGTGCAAGTTCTCTAATTAGTTATGCATATTTAATTTATTCATTGACACTAATTCTCATGTTAATACATGTTGATGAAGTCGATCATCATATTTAAGAAGAACAAGATTAGTAAGTTGAGCCATATTTTTTCTTTACTTGTATTCCTCTTCCAATTTAATTGAATGAGTGAACAACAAAGTATACTTCTTTTTGGACGTGCCGGATGCGGCAAGTCCTCTATTGCTAATATGTTGGTTCAAGGTGATATTTATCAAAATGAAAATATGTTCGAAGTCAGTGACGGAGCGGTAGGAGAAACTGTAAATATATACGGTAGCTGTACAGAAAAATATCAAGTATTTGATACGGTCGGATTGGGTGGACTGGAAACTCATCCTGTTCCGCATAAGAATGCCATTAACGAAATAAGAAATTATTTTGCCTGGAGTAAAGAATCGCTCAACTACCTATTCTACGTTAAAAAAAAGGAAAGAATTTGCAATGAAGATAAAAAGACGTTCAAATTATTTAGGGAAATCTTTAAATGGGCAGAAAAAAATTTTGTCATCATCATCACTAATAGCAATCCGGAATGGGTTGAAAAAAATTTAGGAGCAATTACTGATAGTTTTGGAAAATATCCAATTATTTCGGTCGATTTTCCCTTGACTGATGAAGGTGAAGATGATGATACTGCTTGCAACGATAAAATCAAAAGAGTGCGAAGTCTGCAACGTTTAGAAAATAATTTGGCAGAACTAAACTATCAGAGCATTAAACTTGAGGTTCTCAGCTCAAGTCAGAAGACCGAAAAAGATGTATCAAAAATTGTTGGCATCGTTCCAGTTATTGGTTCAACATATCAACTTATTGCTTCCGGTGTTTATCGAAAGTTGGAAAAGCCAAATTACGCAAAAGAACGACTTATAGATGGGACTGTTGGTATTACTGTTGATACTATGAGTATGGGAGTTGCAGGAGTAAGTAAAAATGTATTTGTAGCATTAATTAAAGATGTAACTGAAAGAATTTTATACGGAGCTGGTAAAGAAGCTATAGAAAGGTTCAAAGGGAAATTTCAGTTCTGACAATTAAATATTTTTAGAGATTATTGTAATTTCAAGGCAAATTTTCTTTAAAATTATTTATTTGCTTGATATACTTAGCCTTATTTTTGAAGTCCACATACAAAATTCTAATTTTTTATAAATTAAATAAAGTTTTTTTGCTATTCTAAAAATATACGTGAAATGTATTTACACACTATATTATGGTATTTGTGATTGCTAACGGTGCTTCATTACTTTTGAATAGTTAATGGTCGCTCCATTTTTAAAGATGGCAAGTTAGTCAATATATAAAATTGGTTCTCATATTTAACCATACGGATTTTTATTTTTTTAAGAATAAAACTTTTTTTCGTATCAAAAAAATACCATGTTAATTAATATTTATATAGTCAAAAAAATTCGTAAAAAGTATGACTTTTGACTTTCATTTATTTATTTATTTATTTTATTTCTAAAAGAGTAGTAAACTAAGTCTATTGCAAATAAGAGCTTAAAGGTACTTTCGTACGAAAAAACTAATATATGTGTACAGATCTCAGAAATTCATCCCATACAGGACCTCACTCTTCGGTCGGAACTGTTTGAATAAGTAGGACTACGATAATTAAACAAATTGGAGAACAAAGAACCAAAAAAAAGAAAAAAAAGCGCTAAGACCTACAGGGAAAAAGAACGAAGAGGTTATATAGAGAAATAAAATAAATTGGTATCAAATTTTAAAGAAATGTCATTAATAAAATCTATATATAGCGAATTGATCCAAGGTAAATTATGGCGGAATTTAGAACTTAAAACTCGTTAGACTTTTGACGTTCATATATAAATATTTTATAAAAAGACTTTCGATACAACTATCACGTGATATACTTTTATTGGTTAAACGTAAAAAGGGAATTCCCGTTCTGTTGACCCGCCCACAACTTTATGTTGCCTTATTATCCTTCTTATAAACATTTTTATAAACATTTTTTTTCCTTTTATTTTTATTTTTCCATTTCTACAAAAAGGAAGTTCTGTGATATAAAAATAGAAATAAGTGAAAATAAAATCATCTTTCTTATGTATTATATCGTTTCAAACACAAAAATATCTTTCCTAGACAGCTGTTCATTATTATATTTGATGAGCTTTGAATTGAAAGAGTAAGTGACAAAACGATTATAATGTTTAATACGAAATTGTAATTGATAATGCATGAAAATAAATTTTTTTTTGGTAATGATTGTATGTTACAACCTGGAACCGAAAATAGTAAAAATTTAGTCGTAAAAAATTATTACAATTCAAATATAATAAATTAACTCTTCGTGGACCACGTAAATAATTCGCAACTTAAAATTTACTTTGAGATATAACAATTAATCTCATTTAAGATTACAACGAAATCCTCGGAGAATATATCGAAATCTGATATAATTTTGGTATTATCCGTAACAATTTTATATTCTATATTATGAAGAAAGGAAATATTAATCTATTGATCAACATACTTTTAAGAGTACCCGAAATATATATAAAAAGATCAAAGAAAGCCAAAAATATAAATATCTTTTCAGGGCCGGAATTATTATAATTTCAGTCAGTGTCCAAAAATGGTAATGGCTTTTCAGCCGGCATTAACTAAAAAGGAACGATTCTATTTAAGTCGAAAAAATAACAACGATTATTTTAAAATTTCCTAATTCTTTCCCGAATTCCAATATATATTCTGAATGGACAATTTCCTGAAAATATAACAATAAACTTTAGAAAAGATCCTACGAAATAAGAATCAAAGGATCTACTTTCTCTAGAAAGTTATGAAATATTTCAGATTAAAAATAAGTATAAAATATTATACTGGTCACATGACGCTTTTTTTGATCAATTATAAAAATTTTTATTATTAAAAGCATGAATTGCTAAGACTGTTCATTTATTACAACGATATTTTTTTTATATATGGATACGCTGATTTAATTTTTTTTTTAAAAAAGAAACCATCTTATAAATGTGCAAAAATAATATATATTTACTAAAATTAAAAATAACTTCTTTTATCTAATGATAGGTCGGACCGGTCCGAGAAATTAATGTTGTTAAATCCAGATCGGACTGGTGGGATCGGTCAGAAATATTAATAATTTTTTGTTAAAAATTGAAAAACGATGCTTTTAATAATAGATCTTTAAATTTTTCATTAAAAAAAAAAATTGCTTTGCCAACAAATTATTCCAATTTATTTTATTTTATTTTTTATTTTTTTTTTTTTACTTTTTTTTTTATTTTTTTTTATTGAAGAAAATCGAATTTATTAAATAAAATTCGATTTTCTTCTTTTTTTTTAAAAAAAGGAAAGAAAAATGATTTATTAATATACACGTTTTAGCTAGATAAAAATCTATAAAGCTGAATGGATTAAATCTAAATGGCTATAATATCACACTAATTCTAGGACAGCACGAAATTAAACTTTATTAAATAAATGTGAATTATAGGTAATATGTCTATATTGATATTTAAATAGTTGTGATGATTCACCGGTTGAGCAAATTTTATAAATTTTAGTTCTAAACATTTTTTATTCTCTTGAAAAGAGAGATTCTGCCACTAGATGTTAATATATCGATTCCATAGTCCTTAATATTGTTAATTTTACTTTTCTATCAACTCCTCCTTTTTCAATTCCCTTTTTAAATAGCTGAAAGGTTTTCTTTTTATCTATGTTAACTCCATACCCTAACGTGTAGCATAAACCTAATTTGAAGCAAGCAACGGCGTTTCCATTTTCTGCAGCTATTTTATATAATTCAAATGCTTTTGTCTCGCTAATATCAGTCCCAATTCCATACTCATAACAATAACCCAGATTTAACTTTGCATCTATAAATCCTTGGCTGGCTAATTGATTGTATAATTCATATGCTTTACTTTCATCTTTTTTTACGCCTTTTCCTAATTTATATATAGCATCCACCTAAGTTAAATTTTGCAAATTTACATCCATCTTCAGCTGTTTTTTGAAGATAATAAAATGCTTTCTCATAATTGGTTTTTGATAGCATAATTTCAAGATAGTTTAATCCATATTGAGTTAAATTTTAGAAGAAAAGATTTTAGGAAATTTTGTATCTTTAAGTTCGTCTATTTTAACTCTTTCTTCTTTACTAAAATATATTTTAAGTATATCTTTTGCAAAAAAATTTCCATTAATTGTTGCTTTTTTATACCAATTAAAAGCTTGTTGTTTATCTAATTCTGTTCCAATTCCATGATAAAAGCAATTTCCAAGTTGCCGTGATATTGTGCATCAGTTACATCTTTATTAGCCAGTATTTTGTAATACTCAAATGCTTTCCTTTCATTCTTGTCAACACCTTTTCCTAATCTATAACAATCCGCAAGATAAATTGTTGCTGTAATATTTCCATTTTTAGATATAGTTCAACTGATTTCTTTTTATCTATTAGGGTTCCAATTCAAATTCATAGCAGTATCCTAAATAAAATTCTCCAATATTACTTCCATTTTTTACAGATTTTTTATACCAATGAAATGCCAAGATATTATCTTTTTTAGTTCCACATCCATCATTGTAACATTTGGCAAGATAAACTTGAGCTAACGAATAATCACTTTTTGATACTTTTGGAAATAATTCAAATGCTTTAATACTATTTTCTTCTATACCAATATTATAAATATTATAATAAAATAACAATCCAAGAAAATGTATATATTGTAATCCAACTTGATTTTTTATTAACCAATTCGCGAGATTTTCTTTAGTTCGACCTGATTTTAATATTTTTTCATTCATAATGCTTTTAATCTGATCAAATGTAATACCTTTACTATGATCTTTGATCATGATTTTGATTAATTTATTAACAACAATATTATCGATAGATGATTCAAATGTATCTGTTGACGACGTTGTATAATTATCATGTTCCATTATACTTAAAGTAACATTTTGACACATATATGAGTTTAAACTTCCTTCAAACTTAATATTACTTGGTATTGATAAATTATCATTTATTCTCATAGATTCTTTATATGAATTTGAGTTATATTGATTTATTTGTAAATTATCTTCTTTCCTTTCGTTATTAATATAAAGAATTATGTCACTTCTTTCGAGAGAAATTGATCCAAGATTAGAGACAACTTCCACACCTCTTGTATATCTGGACGTTCATTTGGTTCATATTTCCAGCATTCTAAATTAAATAAACAATAAACAATAATATTATTATTAATTATCTTTTAAGTATTAAAATACCAGATATTTCGCTTATTACCTGAATATAAATTACTATATGTTGAAGAATATAATTTTGTTGCGATCAAAATTTGTATAATATTTTAGGTAAAATTTTGTGCAATTGATAAAGAAAAAGGGGAATTTCTAAATTTTCTAAAATAATAAATACTTAATAAATCTTTCTAATAATATAGATATATAGAATTTAATCTCTTTTTATCTCTCTCGTTCTATAATAATGTTTTGAATAATAGAAAACTATTTGAGTTATATACGACACTATTTATAATGTTGCCGCATATATAATACAATAAAGATTTAAAAAATTTTACGAGACTCATCAGTCTATTATAAAATGAATAAATAACGACATAAATCTTGACATAAAATATCATTTATTCGCTTGCTCCATCATCTTTCTTTTTTACTAGTTAATATTCTTAAACATAAAAAATGACGTAATGAGAGACTTCCAATAAAAGATTAGATAAGTCGCACAAGAGGATTACTATAGTAATTTAACGCTATGTCAAAATATATCCTTCGACTCTAAATTTTTATACGAGAGAGATGCACTCTAAATCTTTCAATATCTTCAAATAAAAATTTATAGCCAATGTGATGTTGTTATCTTGTATTTCATTATTTCAATTCAAACTAAGAACCTCTTATTTAATTTCTAGAGCGCAAATAACACCTTTTCAGATCAAAACTTGTTGATATAAAATTTCTAGTAATTTTAATTTTTATTCCAAAAATCATAAAATATAATACAAATAAATATAATTTCGTTTTTCGTATTTAATAATTGGGAAGATAATATATGAATAATCTTTAAAATTCTTAAATGCTTTATTATATTATACAATAAATCATTGTTAGTAGTTTTTAAAATTCAAATATTAAATATTAGATTCGAAATACAAACTTTTAAAACTTTAATCATTTATTAATTACTTTAGTCTGTCTTTCATAAAAAATCAAAATTTACTAAATTTATTAAATAATCCACTGGATCAATCATGAGAATCACATATTTTATTTGTTTTTAATTAAAATATGGGTATAAAACATTTAAAATATATACTTATATAAAGAACTCCCAAAAAAGTTAATGATCCTTTATTGAAACCTTTTGATAAACAAAACAAAAAAATATAAAAATACAGTTATAATTTAATAAAAAAAAAATCTCAAAATTCCTAGAACTATATATTTTCTTTTGTTAAAAAATATGAGTGCTATAATGTTCAATAAATTCTACATATATTTTTGAAATACTATACCTGTTTTCATTTCAATGAATCAATAGCTATTTTAGAACTGTACTATAATTACTTTAATCCATCAATATAATTATATCTAGACTATTGCTAAATTTTTTAATCCATTTTTTTCTTGGTTTAATTCTAATTTCAATTCATTCAAATTTTTTCTTAATGAATTTATATCTTCTTCCATCATATTAGAATTTAATTGAATTCTGGTTCCTTCCTGAGAATTAGTAGCAAATTTAAAAATTTTGTATTTATCAAGATTGAAAGAATTCAATTTAAGAATATTTTCAATCATGAGACTAACTTTCAACTCTTTATTTTCCTGAATAACATTCTTTAAGGAATAATAAATTTTGTTCAGTTCTAATAATCCATCATTATATTTTACAAGAGTACTTTGAAATTCCTTAGTATATTTGTCAGTCAATTTAGAGGTTTTTATATCGCTGATAGAACCTATATTATTTCTTTCCTTATTAATGGAGCTTTCTAGATGATTACAGCAATTTTGTAGTTTTTTAATAGCTTCTTCTCGTAAGGTAAGGAAATCACCTCTAACTTTCAGAAAATTATTGACTTGACTGAGAATCTGATTTTTTCTATTGGCATCATAAGAAGCTGAAGTTCTTGATAATTCTTGTTGGAGTTCACTCATCTCTTTTCGTTTAGCTTCTTTTTCTTTATGAATTTCCTTAATATTTTCTCCACTAGTTAATTTATTTAATAATTCTTTCTCAATTTTACTCAATTCTTTTTCTTTGTCTTTTAATTGCTTAATACGTTCTTGATCAAGAGTTACAAGTTTCTTTTCTAATTCATTTATTTTATCATCTTTTATCTGTAAAGCTTGAGTTAAATGCATTTTGATTTGTTCTTCAATAATTAATTTTTGTTCCAATTGAGCAATTTCTTTTTCCAACTCGGTTTTCAATTTAGTTGTAAGCTTTTGCCCTTGTGAAAGACTTTTTACCATATTTTGCAATTCGTGTTCTATCTGTTCACAATTATCTTGGGACTGACTTAGTTTATTTTCTAATTGCTCTTTTTGTTCAGTTAAGCTTTCTTGCTGAAATTTTAATTCTTGAATATTAACTTCTGCTTGAGTTAATTTTTCTTGTAAATCAAATTTTTCTTGCTTTAACTGACTAACTTGAATTTGAACCTGCTGGTTAGTCTGTTTATTTTGTTCCAATTGTTTAGTTAAATTATCAACTAAGGATTGCTTTTCATTTTGCAGGTCAATAATTTGGGTTTGTAAACCATTTTCTTTTTCTGCAAATTCTTTAATTTGTATAGCTAAATTAAGCCTCAGATTTTGATTATTTTGCTCAAATTTAAAATTCTTTTGTTGCAAAACAACTAATTCATTTTCTAACTTAAGATTTTCTTCCTCTATTTGAATTAATTGATTTATAAATTGATCTTGCTGAGATTTTAATTCTTGAATAATAGTTTCTAATTTATCTTGCAGATTATTTTTTTCTTGATTAAGCTGACTGTTTTGTTTTAACTGTTCAGTCAGCTTACCATCTAAAGCTTGCTTTTCACTTTGCAGGTTTGTAATTTGGATTTGTAAAGTACTTTCCTTTTTCGCAAATTCTTCATTTTGTAAAGTTGAGTTTTGTTGAAAATTAACTAATTCTATTTGAATATCTTGTAATTCACTTTGATATTTTTGTTTTGATTCAATAAATCCTTGAGAACCTTTTAGAATTTCATTTAATTCTTTACTAGTAAAATTAAGTAAATGACTTGTATAGCATGCTTTTGGATGAGATTTAACAATAAGGTTAGTATGCTTAATTGGTGCATTTATAAATTCCATAATATTGCTTTCTAATTCTTTATTAATATCTTTAATTTTCTTATTCTGAGGACGAAAAATCCAATTTTCAATAATATTTAAAACTTCTTTAGAAGATGGCCTTTTTAATGGATCTTCATCCCAGCATTTTTTCATTAAATCTACATAACATTGTGGAGTATTTTCAATAATTTCAGGACGTTCACCTTTGCAAATACTTAGAGCAAGTTGAAGCTCATGTGCTTTATCATTAAATGGTGGAATTCCAGATGTAAATTCCCACATAATTATAGAGAAACTATATATATCACTAGCTTTGGTATAAAGTTGACCTCTTAAAATTTCAGGTGCTATAAATGGTAAAACTCCATAAATATTATTTTCAGATTTTGCAAGTTGATATAATCCTAAATAATCACTAATAAGAATTCCATATGTATCTCCTTTATATTTGTTACATAAAATATTACCATTATGAAAATTATAATGCATAAGATCATTTACATGAATATCATTAAGACCCCTAATAATTTGATACAAATAAAATAATTTTTGTTCCCAATTTTTTGTCACTTCTGTTAAACATCTTTTTAAACTACCCTTATTTGTATACTCCATTATTAATACATAATTCAAAGTAACTGGATTTTTTGTAAATCCATATATTTTAATAATTTCATTTAAATTAATAATTTTCCACTATAAAAAAATAATATTTAGTTAATTGATATAAATAAATTATAATATTAATTATTAAAAAATAATAATACTCAATCATACTTCATTTAAAAATTCATCTAAACTTTCATCTGAATTATTAAGTTAATCAAAATATTTAAGGATTACTTCAATACTATTATATTTAGCTTTATATATAGTACCAAATCCTCCTTTATCAAAATATTCAATATCTTCAAATTTATCATAAGGAATCCATTTTAATTTATTTTTAGAAATAAATTGATCCATAATTTCGCTTCCACTAGTACCAAATCTTTAAATATAAAAATGAAATTATATTAAAAATTAATTAAAAATTTAAATATTAAACAATATTAATTATTAATTATACTTACTCTAAATAAAATTATAAGATTTTTATATAACAAATAATTAATTAATTTAAATTTTAAATAAATAGTACAACATAACTTATAACTTACCAACTAAAATAAATTACCAAAGTTTAAAAAGATATAATTATTATGGTATAATTATAATATAAAAACATAGGATTATTATACGTAATTAAGAAAATGCAATACTTACGGGCTAAAATATTTTAAATGATTTTTTAAATTAATTAGTTAGTTTAATTTTTATGTAAATATTATATAAATATAATAAATTGCTTACGTTCTAAAATATTCGGATAATTTTTTAAATAAAGAATTTAGTTAGTTTAAATTATATGTAAATATTATATAAATATAATAAATTACTTACCATCTAAAATATTTGAATGATTTTTTAAATAACGAATTTAGTTAGTTTAAATTATATGTAAACATTATATAAATATAATGAATTACTTACGATCTAAAATATTTAAATAATTTTTTAAATAAAAAATTTATTGTTAGTTTAAATTATATGTAAATATTATATAAATTATATAAAATTAAATAAATAACTTATAACTTACCAACTAAAAGAAATTACATAATTATATTTAAATGAAGAATTTGGTTAGTTTAAATTATATGTAAATAATAAATAAATATAATAAATCACTTACAACCTAAAATATTAGAATATAAAGAATTTAGTTAGTTTAAATTATATGTAAATATTATATAAATATAATAAATTACTTACTATCTAAAATATTTGAATGATTTTTTAAAGAATTTAGTTAGTTTAAATATTATTTATATAAATTTAATATAATAAATTACTTACAATCTAAAATATTTGAATAATTTTTAAATGAAGAATTTAGTTAATTAAAATTATATGTAAATATTATATAAATATGGTATAATAAATTACTTACAATCTAATATATTCGAATAATTTTTTAAATAAAAAATTTAGTTAGTTAAATTATATGTAAATATTATATAAATATGGATTTTATAATTCATCGCTCCCTTTTTGTCACCTGTAACAACCCTCCGTTTACATCATTCTGGAGACAATTTTTTTAGTTGAAAAAAATCTATTTTTCACATTGTAGTTAAGTGCATGTTTAATTTTACCCTGCATTACGTAATTTTGTTCGGGTGCTCAGGGCAGGATGTGATGTATCGCAGGTGCGATAAAAAACAAAACCTTATACTAGTAAACATAATAGAATTAAATAAATAACTTATAACTTACCAACTAAAAGAAATTACAAAATAATTTTTAAATGAGTTAGTTTAAATTATATGTAAATATTATATAAATATGATAATAAATTACTTACAATCTAAAATATTTGAATAATTTTTTAAATAAAGAATTTAGTTAGTTTAAATCATATGTAAATATTCAATAAATATAATAAATTACTTACGATCTAAAATATTCAAATAATTTTTTAAATAAAAAATTTAGTTAGTTTAAATTATATGTAAATATTATATAAAATATATAGAATTAAATAAATAACTTATAACTTACCAACTAAAAGAAATTACATAATTATTTTTAAATGAAGAATTTAGTTAGTTTAAATTATATGTAAATATTATATAAATAGTATAACAGAATCAAATATAAGTAACATACTCCCTATATTATTAAATAAATGAGTTTTTTAAAAAAGAATTTAGTTAGTTTAAGTCATATGAATATATAATAGAATTAAGTAAATAACTTACTTACCAACTAAAATAAATTGCCAAAATTTAAAAAGAATTAAATATTATGAGTAAATATTATTCATATAATTATAATTGATTAAATATAGAAAGTATAGGACTATTATAATCGGCAATACTTACATGCTAAAATATTTTAAATAATTTTTTAATAATTTAATTAGTTTAAATTATATGTGA
Source organism: Oehlia diaphana (assembly GCA_003833135.1). Classification (NCBI taxonomy): domain Eukaryota; kingdom Fungi; phylum Glomeromycota; class Glomeromycetes; order Glomerales; family Glomeraceae; genus Oehlia; species Oehlia diaphana. The sequence goes on along the minus strand of QZLH01000106.1, from coordinate 116,306 downwards.
ATATCATATAAATATAATAATTACTTACGTTCTAAAATAATTGAATAATTTTTCAAATAAAGAATTTAGTTAATTTAATTTATATGAACAGTAAATATTATAGAATTAAATAAATAACTTATAACTTACCAGCTAAAAAAATTACAAATTAATTTTTTAAATAAAGAATTTAGTTAGTCAAAATTATATGTAAATATTATATAAATATAATAAATTACTTACGATCTAAAATATTGAATAATTTTTAAATAAGGAATTTAGTTTGTTTAAATTATATGCAAATATTATATACTATATAAATATATAGAATTAAGTAAATAACTTATAACTTACCAACTAAATGAAATAAGTACAAAATAAGGTTATTTTAGTTAGTTTAAATTATATAAATATTATACAAATATAATAAAATTAAATAAATTAACTTATAACTTACCAACTATATAGAAATTACAAAATAATTTTAAATAACGAATTATGTTAGTTTAAATTATATGAAATTATTATATAAATACAATAGAAATAAATAAATAAATGACATACTCCCTATATTATTAAATAAATAATTTTTTAAATAAAGAATTTAGTTAGTTTAAATTATATGCAAATATTATATAAATATAATAGTGAATAAATAACTTATAACTTACTAGCTAAAAGAAATTACAAAATAATTTAAAGTTAGTTTAAATTATATGAAAATATTATATAAATATAATAAATTACTTACAATCTAAATATTTGAATAATTTTTAAATAAAGAATTTAATTAGTTTAAAGTTATATGTACTGTAAATATTATATAATTATAATAAATTATTTACAATCTAAATATTTGAATAATTTTTAAATAAAGAATTTAATTAGTTAAATAATATGTAAATATTATATAAATATGATAATTTACTTACGAACTAAAATATTTGAATAATTTTTTAATAAAGAATTTAGTTAGTTTAAATTATATGTAAATATAATATAAATATGATATAATAAATTACTTACAATCTTAAATAGTTGAATAATTTTTTAAATAAAGAATTAAATTAGTTTAAATTATATGTAAATATAATATAAATATAATAAAATACTTACTAACTAAAATATTTGAATAATTTTTTAAAGAAAGAATTTAGTTAGTTTAATTTATATGAACAGTAAATATTGTAGAATTAAATAAATAACGTATAATTACCAGCTAAAAAAATTACAAAATAATTTTTAAATAAAGAATTTAGTTAGTTTAAATTATATGTAAATATTATATAAATATAATAGATTAAATAAATATCTTATAACTTACCAACTAAAAGAAATTACAAAATAATTTTTTAAATAAAGAATTTAGTTAGTTTAAATTATATGTAAATACTATAAAGATATAATAAATTACTTACGATCTAAAATATTTGAATAATTTTTAAATAAAGTATTTAGTTTAGCTTAAGTTATGTAAATATCATTTAAATATAATAAATTACTTACGATCTAAAATATTTGAATAATTTTTAAATAAAGAATTTAGTTAGTTGTAAATATTATATAATATAATAATATAATAAATTACTTACGATCTAAGTATTTGAATAATTTTTATATGAAAAATTTAGTTAGTTTAAATTATATGTAAATATTATATAAATATAATAAATTACTTACGATCTAAAATATTTGGATGATTTTTTATTTAAAGAATTTAGTTAGTTAAATTATATGTAAATTTTATATAAATATAATAGAATTAAATAAATAACATACTTCCTATATTATTAAATAAATAATTTTTTAGAGAAAAAATTTAGTTAGTTTAAAATATATGTAATTGCTATAAAAATATAATAGAATTAAATAAATAACCTAATAACTTACCAGCTAAAGAAATTAAAAAATAATTTTATAAAGAAAGAATTTAGTTAGTTTAAATTATATGTAAATATTATATAAATATGATAAATTACTTACTATCTAAAGTATTTGAATAATTTTTTAAATAAAGAATTTAGTTAGTTTAAATTAGTATGTAAATATTATATAAATATAATAAATTACTTACGATCTAAAATATTTGAATAATTTTTAAATAAAGAGTTTATTTAGTTTAAATTACTATATGTAAATATTATATAAATTTAATGAATTACTTACGATCTAAAATATTTGAATTTTTTAAATAAAAAATTTAGTTTAAATTATATGTATATATTATATAAATATGATATAATAAATTACTTACAATCTAAAATTTTTAAATAAAGAATTTAGTTAGTTTAAATTATATGTAAATATTATATAAATATGATAGATTAAATAAATAACTTACACCCTGTAGCATTATTAATTAATAACAAAGTAAGGTAAGTATAATCAATTAGACATAATATTATAATTGTATATAAATATTAAGTATATACAGTAACTTACAATCTAATTATTTAAATAAATATTATTATTAGTTTAAATTATATATAAATACTTTTAAATTAATAGAAAATTATATACTTACTCTCTATAATGTTAGTAGTAATTATTAAACAATTATATTTATAGAAAATTTAGTTATTTAAATTTTAAAATATCATGTATGTAAAATACAAAAAATAAAATAGCTTACCAACTATAATAATTTTGATAATAAAATATTTATTTGGTTATATAAATAATAAAAGTAAGTAATTTAATTATCATTCTGATTATAAGATAACCTATTACTTACGAGCTAATATAGTAAAATAATTTTTAGAAATAGTTTAAAAAATTTAAATTATATGTTTATAATTTACAAGCTGTTAAATAATTTTCTTACCTTTATCTTTCTCAATTTTTGAAACTAGTTACATTATATTGCAAATTTGGTTTGAAAAAAAAAATTTAGAGCAATTTGTATTATATATACAGTATATATTCATGCTATATGCTTTTACCTTTATCTTTGCTTTGAGCCATTACTAAATAATTTATTGGAATTCTTCCTAAAAAATAGGGTAAATACAATTAAACACCTTTATTCAAGTATATATATATACTGAGTTGTTTGTGTAATATTATTTATGCAAAATGCAGATACCAATTTTCAGGTTTTAGTTCAGGAACCGTTATAACCGTTAAGTGTCCAAAATGTTGATGGTATCACAAAAATAAGATTTTCTGGCAATCTTTTTCTCTAATAGGAAAGATTTTTAGCTGATCATCTCATTTTGACCAGATTTTCGCCAAAAATTTTTCCATTCCAAATCGTCCACATGCACAGTTGTCGTGGATACAAAAAAAAAAATTCCTTTTTGGTAAAAAAGTCTCCAGTTAAATTTTTATATTATTATGTATATGTACATGTGCATGTCGCCCTTTGATTAATAATTATGTAAGACTAAAGAAATTTTATATAATTTTCGAAAAATTTCTTTTGAGTTAATTAAAAATTTTTGGAATGAACGTTGTTCAATAAATAATGAAATTAATAGAATTTCAGGAATTACAAGAGAATTTTTGAAGACACAATATGGAAAAGAAAAAATATATTACAACACCGAAACCTCCTAAAGATAAAAATTATAAAGATACAAAAGGATTATTAAATTATGTTAGATATGGAGGTAAAGTAATTAATTACTATAATTGTTGTGTACCATAATAGCGTAGCTCTTTTTATTATTCTATGGTAAATTTTATAGAAGTTAATTTATTAGTAGTAGTGTAGGTAGTCATAGTGGTAGCAGGGGTTAGTGTAGTTGATAAATGCTATTAAGGTTGATACTTCTTCCGGTAATCCATCGGTAGGTGGGTGAAAGTTGTTTATGGGTCGGCAGAGGGTTTTAGATAGTCTCGTAGAGCAATTAAGTTTTATCCCCCCACAACTTTATAGTAACTAGTTAGCTAGATCTTTATTGTTGTAACTCGCATTTTTGTAGCTTTTTTTTAATTTTTTTAATAAAATTATGAGTTGAACCTTAAAAAAAAAAAAAAAAAAAAAAATTATGTATATGTACATGAACATAAATATAAACATAAACATAAACATAAACATAAATTTAACCAGGATTTACACTCTAGACTAATTCTATTTGATCAACTAATTTAGTGCAAAATTTGCTATGTTTCCATTCTACTAAATTTCCCCACGCAAAAATTTTGGCCGCCTAGTTTTTTGTGATTTTTAGATTGCTGTTGATGAATCAATTGCTCAAGAGGATCTATTTCTTCTGATTGATTATGTGAATCTACCTAGTGAATTATTTAAGTGTAGGGTGCAGTATCATATTTAGTTTAAATACTTAGAAATCATATTTTTATTTTGTTTATTGTGTCTGCAAAGACGTTAAACTATTAGAATTAGTAAGTTAGGGAACCAATAATGGTCCGTAATGACGTAAAACTATGTCCTTTGAAGTTTAGAAGTTATTATCCCCTGATCGGCACCATTTACACGATTATGCAAATGTAGTTATACCTATTGGATAGCAAATTTTATATGTATTTATTTATCCGTTTCTAGGAAATTTTGCGGTAAAACTTAACTATTGATTATTAGTGTTTGGATCCGAAGCGGTTTTATCCGGTTTTTATCCGGTATCCGTTTCGGTTAATTCAGGATGGAACTATCAGAATTACCAATTTTTTGATTCATAATATATTAAA
>QZLH01000106.1:91667-110215 GCA_003833135.1 Oehlia diaphana | reverse complement strand
AAAATCATGGGGACAAATTTCTTAAATTTAAATCGGTCCGGTCCCGGTCCGGTCCGGTCCAGGTTGAAAGACCGGTCTTTTTGGGACCGGACCGGACTGGACCGGACCGATCCAACCCTATCTATTATACTCACGATATACTATAAAATACTTACTATTGTGTAAATGGCAGGGGATAAGTAATACTTATACTTTTCTAGAATGAGTAAAGGGGTATGAGATCATTGCTATTACTGCTAATGTGACAGTATATAGATCAGATAATACAATGAACTTCGGAACTACGGAATAATGATCATTGTGATAGTGACATCGGAATTTAGGAATTTAAGAATTAGGTTTTATAATGGAAAGTTAATTTCTGATTTAAGAGTTTATATTGGACTTAGGAGTAGAAAAGTGAAGATGATGAAAAGGGAAATTAATTATAATTCAACGGAATGATATTAATCCGATATATCCAAAAGAAGTAATATTGAATATAGAACTACTTAGAATTTATAAAAAGAGTGAATTTTGGACTTAAAATAAGGTGTAGTATTTTTAATAGCATATGGGGGAATAATCGATAAATATTAGAATATTAGTGCAACAATCAACATTAGTATACAAAATTTTCTAATTAGAATTTTTTTACATGCAATTAATTTCAAATTTCTTGAATCAAGTAATTTTTATTTTGATAATTTTTATTTATTTATATATTGACAAGCTTGTATTAGACGGAAATATACAAATTTAAAAATTTTTAAAATGAATAATAAAATCTAATTTATCATTTTGGCAAAATAGTTGACGGTTTTCAACAACTGGCTGAGACGAATTTGTGAAAACTTTGTTTAAAAAATTATTCATTATAAAAGAAAATTTCGAATTTCGAATTTCAAGTTTAGAGTTAAGAGTGTCTATTTTTTCTGCAAAATAAAATCATTTGTGACACAACATTTTCATAATACCTTATAATAATATATAATCAGTGGTAAATAGTTTGGATTGTTGAAGAATGCTAACTGAAAGACAGCTGAAATTGGATCAGACTTTTGAAGCCCACCAAAGATGATGATACTACTCTCTACGATAGAATAAAAGAGTACGAAGTCTGCAACGTTTAGAAGATAAATTGATAGAACTAAACTATCAAAGTATTAAACTTGAGGTTCTCAGCTCGACTCAGAAAGCCGAAGAAAATGTAACACGAGTTGTTAGAATCATTCCAGATGCTGGCACAGCATATCAACTAATTTCTTCTGGTATTTATTATACGTTAGAGAATCCAAATAAAGCAAAAGAACGACTTATAGATGGACTGTTGGTCTTGTTTTGATGCTATAGGAGTAGCCGTTGTCAAGGCGAGTGTATCAGCGGCATTATTTAAAGGTGTATTTAGAAGAACTACGTAAGGAAATACAAAAGGAAACCAAAGTCAAATAACAAATTTCTAAGCTCTAGTAAGTGAGTATTTTGTAATTTACAATTTCAAGGTGTTAATTTTTCTATTGATACTACCTAGTAGTATTTTTTTTTTAAGTCTAAAAATTCTATTATCTAATTAAATAAAGATTTCTTTATAGTGCTATTCTGTCTAATTATGCTCGCGATGCTTACATTTCATGTTCATGATATTTATGATTGTTACTTGTTGCATCGCATCATAGAACCCGGTAAATACATAGTTATAAGGTTTCAGCCAAAAACTGATCATTATTACCAGCCAGATTCTAAAAAGCCTGACTGATATTATCTAAAAAAACGTTTTTTATTTTTCTTCCAAAACTAAAAAAGTTATCCTATGTTGTACAGTATATATTTTTTTTTTGTACAAACGTACCTAAGAGCTGAGACTTTTTCGGGTCTATCATATGTTATATTATTGTAAAAATAAATAAATCTTTCACAGATAGCCCGTAATAATTTGTTAAATTTATATCAAACCCGGATTTATTCAAATTATCCTTTACTATCTGGATTTATACGGTTAATTTTAAATGAATATCTGAATCTATGAATAATTCATATTTAGTATTCTGGGTCAATAAAATAAACTATGATACCGAAACTACAAATTTTCCTGAATAATCTTATCTCTATCATTGATTTGATAGGCTCCAGAAATATATATAGGGTCAGGTGATGAATTATTATGAGCTGTACGCATTTTTTTCAGGGCCGGAATTATAATAATGTCAGTCGTTACTATAATAGGAAATAAAATTTTGACTGGCATTGTCAAAAATTATCTAAAAAAGAAAAGATTTTCATGATTTTTTAGTTTAAAATACGCAAACTCAAACCTGGCCCTTTCATATATATTTCTGGGTCCTCTCATACTTTCCATAAATTTTATCCTATCTTGGTTGATAATGATGCAAGTTCTCTACTTAGTATTGCATGTGAAAATATTAAAATTTTATTTATACTAATATATTATTATTATTTTATAATGGAAATGCCATGAAGGTTTTTAAGTTCATATAATATTATTTATTTTTAAGGATTCACAAAAGATCCAGTTACTTTGAAATACATGGCGATAATGGATTAAAAACTTACCAAGAGTAATCAAAAGTGACTGGAATCAAAAATTATATATGTTATATGAAATTATTTCTGGACTTAATTGACATACATGGCCAAGCCAAAGTTCATCATTTCTGGGTACATACTTTTTTAGGTATAATTTGAACATGTATTGTAAGATTCTTTCATTGTTCCAATCATCAAAAGTGCAGGCCTCAGAAAATAATCTTTCATATCATTCTTTAAATTTAAACTGCACAAGTGGATGATTAATTCCAAAAAGATTGATCCTATTACAATTTCGCAACAATTGGGTTTGATTCTAAACTGAAGAAGCTGTTATGTCTTAAAATTATTTTACCATTTTACCATCTTGAAAAATACTAATTGAAAATAAACCCTTCTTGATCTTCTGCCATATTACACTTTGTTTTTGTTTATATTTATACATAAAACTAGCTGCAAACCCTTCATAATTATTATTATCTGGAAGGATGAAAATCCACATCATTGTGTATTTGTTGAATCATGTAAAAATCATGAAAACCTAACATTGTTGCTCCCAGGTATTTTGTTTAATTTTATTACCAAATACACATCTATAAATGGTGTTTATAGCAGCAGAAAAAATAAATAAAACTCCACTATTAATTCCTTCCCCTTAACAAATAAACCTGGTGTATTTGGATTTTCTAAGTTGCAAACTATTCTACTGCAATAATGAAGAGTTATTGATTGAATTTTAAAGCTAAGTCTTATTAGAATTGCATAGGTATTAGAATCCCGAATTTGGAAGTCAGAATAATACTACTAATCTCGTGAAAAAAGGCCATAATGAAATTCTAGCACCAGGTTACCAATAGCAACAAGTTTTCCAGGAGTAAAGTTTCCTTTTGACATTTTTGAAAATTGAGAACGCGAGATCCAGAACGCATTCATTTTAATTATAAAATCATAGCCCCGCAATGGTTTCACAAAATTTCTACCCATCACATGAGGATCAGCAATTATTGCGTAAGTGAATTAAATTTGCGATTTAATGCTTCATAAGTTAGTTTGTGGAACGTATGATCTCTGTTGCATATTAAGTTACTATACGGAGGTAATTTAACCGATCAACTTCGTCCAAAAAAAAAGCTTGGAAGTTTGAACAAATTTTTTCTCACCCCTTCCTTTCAAAGATTATAATGGCTGATAATAAATTTTTACCGAAATTATCACAAAATTTACTTGAAATTTTAAATGATGAAGAATTTTATGATATTACAATTGAAGTTGGCAGTGACCCTTATGTTAAAGTATTTCGTGCCCATATGATTATTTTAAATTATCGTTCTCCTTATTTACGTAGAATTTTATCAACTAATAAAAAGAAAAATGATGGAATTTTAACAAATATTAAATTACCAAATATTTCACCTGAATTTTTTCATGTATTATTAAGGTACAAGAGTTATACATTTTATTCTTTTTGCGTTAACTTGTGTATGTATATATTTTTAATCACAAACAACTAATTCTTTTTTCAGATATATTTATGGGGGAAGACTTTCTTTGGAAGAATATGATATTTCAGATATCATTAAAATCTTGGTTATTGCTAACGAACTTAACCTTCAAGAGTTAATTCCTTATATAGAATCTTTTTTAATTAAAAACAGAACAAACTGGTTGGAACAAAATTTTGAATTAATATATCAGACAAGCTTTGAAAACGATTCTTTCTTAGAACTTCAAAAATATTGTACTGATTTAATTTCTAAAGAACCGGACAAGAGATTTAATTCTCCAAATTTTTCTACAACTCCGGAAAGACTTCTAATCACGCTTATCCAAAATGATAATCTTCAAATGAAAGAAATTCAAGTATGGGAATATGTAATTAAATGGGGACTCGCTCAAAATCCAGGACTTCCATCTGATCCTACAAATTTTTCAAAGGATGATTTCAATACTTTAAAAATCACCTTACAACAATGTATTCCTTTTATTAGATTTCATAATTTAAATTCAATAGAATTTTCAAAGAAGGTATTGCCTTATAAAAAAATTTTACCAAAGGAATTATATAAAGAATTATTAAATCATTTTTTGGAAAACGACATCAAGGAATCATTACCTCGTATATCCATTTCAAAACAAAAATCTACATTAGATATTGCTAAGGTTACAAACAGTGATAAAGAGTCACAAAAATATATGTCATTGCCATCAGGTACATCTACGAGACGATTGATGAGACATGATAATAATAAACAAAATGTTTCAACAAACAAGATTAAAAATATTGATTCTAAGATAATTACATCTCAACATGCTGGAATAATTTCAAAATGGATTGATGGACTAGAAATTACAGACAAGCCGACTACTTCATATGAATTCAAATTATTATATCGTGATTCTCGTGATGGATCTAGTGGGGCGTTTAACAGGTTTAAAAAGTTCCATGAAATTTGTGTAGGTCAACCTCATACTGTAACATTAGTTAAAGTTGAAGGTAATAACGAAATTCTTGGAGGATATAATCCTATTGAATGGAAATTTGACGGTGATTATGGTATTACTAAGGATAGTTTTATATTCTCATTTAATAATGGTGATATTGAAAATTACATTTTAAGTCGCGTAAAGAATGAAAAGAAAGCTATAAGTAAGATCGATAGATATAGTATAGGTCCATCATTTGGTGATGGCGACCTGAGTTTATACCAAGTTTATACTTATTTAGGAATCAATTGTAAACTTAGAACTTATGAAAAACTGATCAGTAAATCTGATAGTTCAGGCTTTTTAGAACTTGAAATATTTAAAATTGAGTAAAATTGTCCGTTGATTTTTGTCATAAATACTGAATATTTATTAATAAAAAAAAAGTTATATTTTAATATCTTGATATAAAAAAGAAATTGTATATTTTATCCTGATAAATAAAATTATATATATGGAGCAATTGTATTTACGTAGTCCGCGTCAAATACATATATTAAATGATCGGAAATTGTACTGGCTCGAATATCAAGTCGTAGATAAATTTAACGCTAAGTTTGTTTGTGGACTGATCTGCATTTACAGAGGTAATTTTAACTGGTGGTAAACAAATTTTTTCTCATCCTTTTTCTTTCAAGATTATAATGGTTGATAATAAACTTTTACCGAAATTATCAAAATTTATTCGCAATTTTAGATGAAGAATATTATGATATCACAATTGAAGTTGATAGTGACCCTTTTGTGAAAGTATTTCGTGCCCATATGGTTATTTTAAATTATCGTCCTCCTTATTTGCGTAGAAAATTATATCAACTAATAAAAAGAAATATGATTGAATTTTATCACATATTAATTACCAAATATTTCACCGATATTAAGGTACAAAGTGATTTTTTTTTTCAGATATATTTATGGGGAAAGACTTTCTTTGGAAGAATATGATATTTCAAATATCATTAAAATCTTGGTTTTGCTAATGAACTTAACTAATTGAAAACAAAGAAAACTGGATGGAACAAAACTAATATCCCCAATCTAATAACTGTAGGAATACTGCGGTGACCAATAGGAATTAATGCTACTAATAACGTTTTTAGGGATGGCAACGGTCACGGTTATTAACCGGTCATGACCGGTTATGACCGTGACCGATATCGGTCGGTCAAAGGCTTCTGACCGACCGTTTAACCGACCGGTTTGACCGACCGTTTGACCGACCGCTTAACCGACTGTTTAACCGACCGTTAACTGACCATTTAATCATTTAACACTTTTTTTACGAACTTAATCAATAAAAAAAGTTGTTATAATATTTCTTTAGTGGATTTAATCAAAAAAAAAACACCTTAACGTTTTTTCTTAATTAAATTCATTAAAAAAAACGGTTAAACGGTCGGTTAACCGGTCGGTCAAACGGTCGGTTAAACGGTTAGAAAAACGGTCAGACAAAACGGTCGGTCGGTCAAAGGCCCTTAACCGGTTATGACCGACCGATAACCGACCGTGACCGACCGTTGCCATCCCTAAACGTTTTCAATATTGGATGTCTCATAAAAATATCGGTCATAATTATCTTGGTGAAATATCATTTTGGACGCTTTCATTTCGCTAAAATGTTTATTTTAGTAAACTACGGTATTATAAAAAATAAAATTTATGCGTGAAATCGTCAATACGATACAGTAATATCATTTTGAAATATGGATTAGATTGATTATTTAATTATCTGTTATTTAGTTATATATTTTTATACATTAACACATGAGTTTTTTTATATATTTAAAAATATTTCATAAAAATTTTTAAAAGAATTTATATTTTTTTATGATCCTAAATAATATATTAGTATACCAAATTTAGGTTACAATAGATAAGTATAGTACAGTAAATTATTAAATTCATATACAGATACATCCTCGTAAAGTCATTATATCATTCATTACGTAAAGATGTGGCGAGGATTATACCTCTCATATAAAATTATGGACTGCGCCTGTTGCAAATTTTGCGGTAGATTAGTGTTAATACACATCCCCCTTTTTTATACCTCTTTTGGATATTATTTCGGATATTATTATTTTACATATTTCCGTTAAAATGATGTGTATTTTAATATAAAGTGCGTAACACAAATAAATGGAGAATGAGCCCTGTTATTGGTACCACAAGTTGCAGATCCAAGTCTTTGTCAATCCAAATAATAACTGCGTCCTCTCAGCTTTTTTTTTTTTTTTACAAAGAAAAAAAAATATTTTTTTTAACAAAGAAAAAGAAAAAAAATATTTTTTTAACAAAGAAAAAGAAAAAATTTTTTTTTTTATTTTTACTTATTTACTACTCTATTTTGAGCAATTAGTAATTAGATTGTGTTTACTTTAACGTTAACCACAACTATCTTTCGCATAAAAAAAAAAAAAAAAAATTTTTTTTTCATATTGTTCTACTTATTAATTAATTAATTATTTATTTATTTATTTATTTCAAAAAAAAATAGAAACTCAAAAAAAAATGACGTCAAATGTTTCAAATGATGAAAATTTTTTAAAAGAATTTTTAAAAGAATTTTATCGTCAAATCATAAATATAGAAAATTATAAAAATTTTAAAAATACTTTAACGGAATGGATTCAAGATTATTTTAATTATAATGAAAAAGATACAAAGATTTTTTTAAAATTAATGAAAGAACATGAAGAGAATGAAAATTGGTTTTCAAGTTTAATAGGATTTTTTTATGAAAATGGTATAGGTTATGATGATGATGATATTAATAATAATGATGATGATAATGATAATGATGATATTTTAATATATTATTTAAAATCAATTAAAAATTATGAAAATGATGAAAATAAAAAATTAAAATCTATTTATCAATTACTTAATATCATTATTTCAAAATATTTATTATCATTTTATTATTATAAAGATATTATTTTAGATAAAAAAATTATGATTACAAAAGAATTTAAAATTTTAGAAAATGTTCATCAATTTATGTCATATAATCAATTTGAAAATTTTAATGGATTAAAAATTAATATATGTAAAGATGAATTAATTAATATGGAAAAATATTTTGAATTTCAAGATAATAAAGATTTTAATGAAAATCAATTATTATTAGAAAAGAATGAATTAATAGAATTAAATTATTTAGGTTATTGTTATCAACATGGTATAGGAAAAAAGAAAGATGAATTTAAAGCATTTGAATTTTATTTAAAATCTGCGAAAGGTGGAAATTCTAATGCACAAAATAACTTAGGTTATTGTTATCAAAATGGTATTGGAATAATTAAAGATGAAAAAAAAGCATTTGAATGGTATTTAAAAGCTGCTAATGAAGGTGATTTGCATGCGCAATATAATTTAGGTATTTGTTATCAAAGTGGAATAGGAATAAATCAAGATTATAAAAATGCTTTTAAATGGTATTTAAAATCTTCTGAAAATGAATATCCTTTTGCACAATATATATTAGGTAATTGTTATTTAAATGAAATTGGAATAGAAAAAGATTTTGATAAAGTTATTTATTGGTATAGTAAAGCAGCTGAAAATGGAAATAAATCTGCACAATATAATTTAGGTAATTATTACAAAAGTGGTGAATTTGTAAAAAAAGATGAAAAAAGGGCATTTGAATATTATAAAAAATCTGCTAATCAAGAATTTTTAAATGCTCAATTTGAACTTGCTTATTGTTATGATTTTGGAATTGGAACTAAAATTAATAAATTAAAAGCATTTGAATTTTATGAAATTGCTGCTGAAAAAGATCATATTAATGCTCAATGTAATCTTGGTATTTTATATCAAAATGGTGATATTATAAAAAATTTTGAAAAATATAATAAAGCTATTTATTGGTACAATAAAGCAGCAGAGAATGGATGTAAAATAGCACAATATAATTTAGGTAATTATTATAAATTAGGGTTTATAGTTGAAAAAGATGAAGGTAAAGCATTCGAATATTATAAAAAATCTGCTGATCAAGGTTATTTAAATGCTCAATTTGAACTTGGATATTGTTATATTAATGGAATTGGAACTGAAATTAATAAAATAAAAGGATTTGAATTAATCAAAATTACTGCTGAGAAAGAATATAATATTGCATATTATAGTTTGGCACTTTTATATGAATATGGTGATGGTATAGAAAAAGATTTAAAACAAGCATTTTATTGGTTTAATAAAGCAGCAGAAAATGGTTGTGAAATATCTCAATATTTTTTAGGAAATCATTATAAATTTGGATTAGAAATTGAAAAAGATGAAGTTAAAGCATTTGAATATTATAAAAAATCTGCTGATAAAGATTATTTAAATGCACAACTTGAACTTGGATATTGTTATTCTTTAGGAATTGGAACTGAAGTTAATCATGCAAAAGCATTTGAATTGTACACTATTGCTGCTGAAAAAGATTCTAGCGTTGGCCAATATAATCTTGGAAATTTTTATGCTTATGGTGAAGTAACTGAAAAAGATGAAGTTAAAGCTTTTACATTATATAAAAAATCAGCTGATCAAGGATATTTAAATGCTCAATGTAAACTTGGTTATTGTTATGATAAAGGATTTGGAACTGATATCAATAAAGCAAAAGCTTTTGAGTTATGCAAAATTGCAGCTGATAAGGGAAGTATTAGTGCACAAAATAATCTTGGAATCTTATATTTCTGGGGTAATAAAACTGAAAAAGATTTGGAAAAGGCAGTTTATTGGTTACAAAAAGCAACAGAAAATGGAGATGAAACTGCATATGATAATTTAGGTATATGTTATGAATTAGGAATAGGTGTAAATAAAAATGAAACTGAGGCATTTGAATTATATAAAAAATCAGCTGAAAATGGATATTTAAACGCGAAACTTAATCTTGGATATTGTTATATAAAAGGAATTGGGACTGAAATTGATAAAGAAAAAGGATATGAATTATATGATAAGATAACTGAAAAAGAAAATATAGAATTTCTTAAATCAATTTATTATAATGAAGAAAATATAATAAGTGATTTAAATCTAGTTAAATATTTGTATAAAAAATCCGCAGAAAATGATAATAATTATGTATTGTATGAACTAGGAAATATTTATGAAATAGGTAAAGGTGTTAATAAAAATCTCATTAGAGCATTTGATTATTATAAACAAGCGGCTGAAAAAGGATGTGTAAACGGGAAATATAAACTAGGGTATTATTTTCTTCATGGGATTATAGTTGATATTGATAAAGAAAAGGCCTTTATGTTACTTAAAGATTCAGCTGAAGGTGGAAATGACGATGCAAAAAAAATTCTTGCTCAATATGAACAAGACGAAGGTATAGAAAAAGAAATCGATTCCTAAAGAATGTGATTAACATTTATTCCTTTTAAAAACGTCATGAAAAAATTGTCAAGCATTATTACTAAATCATATCGCGTACACCATGTGATAGTTTGTTCGATGCACAATGTATTTATTCTATAATAAAGTAAATTAAAGTATATATATATACAGTACAAAATTACAATAAAGCTCAACAATTTAGAACTGTAATTTAATTTATATTAGAAATTCTATCGCCGACAAGTATAGTCATAAATTTATCCAGATTCAATGATAGCTTTTTTTATAAACATTTTAACAAATTTATTTTAAATTATTACGTGAATTTAATTATGTTTGAATTGAGTTTAGTATGATCGCATACAATGTTAGTAATTAAATTACGTAAATAAGAATATATAAATTAAATTTATAATTTTTATTTGTTTTTTTTTTATGTTTATAATCACTTTAGCTACCAAATATTTTAAAGAAAATGTTTTAACTCAAGATCTGCATGTTATTATTATTTTTTATCTTTTTTTAAAAAAAAATAGTATTAATAAAATCTATCAGAGCGTAATAAAAAAAAATTAAAATTCAATAATTTCCGAATAAGAAAAATTTCTAAAAAGTTAAATATATAATTATTCTTTAGAATGAATCCTTTACAATTTGAAATACTTCATATTCTTTTACCGAAAATGTTCCTTCAGTTTCCCTAATTGCTTTTTCGTAAGAATGTTTACTACAATAACTATTATTATAAAAGTTGTTTCCTCTTAATATAAGATCACCATTACCAAATGATGGACCATAAAAAGTGCTATTAACTATAGCAAACTTTGGATCTTTTACACGACTCAAAATATAATCATTCTTATCCTTAAAAGAGAATATAAAACTATCATTAGTGATGCCGTATGTCGGATTATTATACCATGAAATTGGATTATACCCTCCAAGAATTTCGTTACTATTTTTCACTTTAATAACTGTTACAGTAAAAGACTGATTATCACAAATTTCATAGAATTCATCAGGTGTTAGTCCATCACGAGGTCCACGAAATAATAACTTGAATTCATACAACGAATTTGTTTCTGAAGCCATTGAAGCAAGAGGTTCCATATCTGATACATTAACATCATCCAATTTATCTATCCATTTCGAAATCAATTCAACATGCTGATATGAAATAATTGTTGAATCGATACTTTTGGAACAAATTTCTTTGATAGTTTGTGGTTCTGACTTGTTGATCTGATTATAATCATGATCCAAAAAATATTTAATTAAATTTTTATACGACTCTTTAGGTATAACCTTTTTGTAAGGTAACACTTTGCTAGAAAATTCTTTGGGAGTTAGATTACGAAACCTAATAAAAGGAATACAATGTTGTAAAGTTTTCCTTAAAGCAATAAAATCATCCTTTGAATAGTTCGAAGGATCTGAAGAAAGTTCAGGATTCTGGGCAATACCCCATTTAAGCACATGTTCCCAAACCTGAGCCACACTCATACGAATATTATTATTTGAATAAGTGAAATTAAAGATTTTTCTGGAATTGAAGTAAATTCAGGTGATTTAAAAATTCTTTCAGGTTTTTTAGAAATTAATTCCATACAAAACTTTTGAAATTCTAAGAAAGAATTGTTTCTAAAGCTCGTTTGGTATATCAAACTAAAATTTTGTATCATCCAATTCACTTTGTGTTTAATCAAAAAGGATTGTAAATGAAGAATTAGTTCTTGAAGACTTAGTTCACTTGCGGCAATCAAAATTTTAATAATATCTGTAGCATCATAATCCTCCAACGAAAGTATTCCTCCATAAATATACCTAAAAAAAAAAAATAAATAAAAATACTCATAAGATCAAAATTAGTTTAAAGAAATTAAACTAAAATATTCTATAATATTACCTTAAGATTATTTGAAAAATTTCGGGTAAAATATTTGGTAATTCAATACGTGTCAACGTTCCGTCATTATTTTTATTAGTTGACAAAATTCTTCGTAAATAAGGAGAACGATAATTCAAAATAACCATATGAGCACGAAATATTTTTACGTTAGGATCATTACCAACTTCAATTTTAGTATCATGATATTCTTCATCATCTAAAATTTCAAGTAAATTTTGTGATAATTTTGTTAAAAATTTATCAGTCATTATCTGTTATATCGATTATTTTTTTTCGAATATTTTTTTTTTTTTTTTTTTTTTTTTTTTTTTTTTTTTCAGAAAATTCTAAATAGTCGAAAGCCTTTTATAATAAACAGGATGCAGATCGTTACCATAAAAAGGCAGGCCGAATCAAACACCATTTTACAAGCGTAATAACTTGATTAATAAATTTTAAAAATTCTACATTGTAAAGTCATTGGAAATATAATAGCGTAAGAGACTTTTGTTACTCATTAAATGATCGATGGAAATTTATTAAATTACTGCTGTAGCTCATTAATATTATGGAGAATCAAATCAAATTTTTATTAAAAAAAATATATAAATTTAGTAAATAAACAATAAAAAAGTTACGTTTAAAAATATACTTCAAGCTTTCACAATTCTGAATACTTCATATTTTTCAATAACAGAGTCCGCTCCTGTGATCGGTCTGATCAGTTTTTCGTAAGAAGCTTTTCTGCAGCACACTCCCCATTTATTCACATAATTAGAGTAGTATATACGCAAGTCACTATGGCCAAATGACGGTCCATGATTTCCATTATATAAAGCTTTTGCTTCATCCTTTACACGGCTTAAAATATGATTTACAATACTATCACTATCCTTAAATGAAAATATAAAACTATCTTTAGTAGCGCTGTAATCGTAAACATATTTCCACTTTATTGGATTAAATCCTCCAAGAATTTCGTTACTACCTTTCAATTTAACAACTGTTACAGTGCCAGGTTGATTATCACAAATTTCATGGAATTTTCCAGAAAAATCAAGTTCACTACGATATAGTAATTTAAATTCATAATAATTTTTTATCTTGTCCGTAATTTCTAACCTATCAATCCATTTTGATATTAATTCAGTATGTTGAAATTTAATAATTCTAGAATCAATATTCTTTATATTCTTTGGATTTATTTCCTTAATTTCCTTAATCTCTTCAATTATACGAGGGTTCGACTTTTTAATTGGTTTATAATTATTATCCAAAAAATCATTCAATAAATTTTCATACAATTCCTTTGGCAAGATTTCTCTATAAGGTAATATATTGTTTGAAAATTCTTTGGAAGTTAAGTTATGAAATCTAATAAAAGGAATACATTGTTGTAAAGTATTCTTTAAAGCATCGAAATCACCTTTTGAATAGCTTTTCGGATCAGAGGAAAGTTCAGGATTTTGTGCAAGACCCCATTTAATCACATGTTCCCAAATTTGAACTTCGTTCATTTGAAGATTATCATTCTGAATAATCGTAACCAAAAGTTTTTCTGGAATTGAAGAAAATCTTGGCGAATTAAATATCTTATTCGGTTCTTTGGAAATTAATTTATTACAATATTTTTGAAGTTCTGGAAAAGAATTATTTTCAAAACTTATTTGATATATCAAATCAAAATTCTGTTCTATCGAATCTTTTTTGCTTTCTATCAAAAAGGTTTCTAAAAAGGGAGTTAATTCCTGAAGACCAAGTTCGTTGGCGGTAATTAAAATTTTAATAATATCAGAAACATCACATTCTTCAAAAGAAAGTTTCCCCCCATAAATATATCTAAAAGTAAATTAAACGATTATAAAATTAAAATCACAACATTTATTAAAACAACAACAAAATAACGTTCGTTTATCATATTAATAAAATAATTTCTTACTTTAAGATTATATGAAAAATTTCGGGTAAAATATTTGGTAATTTGATGCTTGTCAAAGTTTCATCATTTTTCTTTTTATTAGTTGATAAAATTCTTCGCAAATAAGGAGAACGATAATTTAAAATAACCATATGAGCGCGAAATACTTTTACGTTAGGGTCATTACCAACTTCAATCGTAATATCATAATATTCTTCAACATCTAAAATTTCAAGTAAATTTTGTGATAATTTTAGAAAAAGTTTATTATCAATCATTATTACCGAGTCTATATAATTTTTTTTTTTTTTTTTTTTTTTTAAATAAGAATGTAAAATTTCCAACCCAACTTGTGGATGGTCAACCTTTTTATATTAAACGGGATGGAAAATTAATGAATCCGAGTTCCACAAAGATCACGAGCAATATGTTGCACACATTTATAACAATAAAATTTACCGGAAATACGATCTATCGTCGGCAAATCATTTACCCTTTGGCAGAATTCATTTTTTTCGAAGCCAGCGATGATATTTTCCCAAAAATTAAACACAAGGATCATGTGACTTTAAAAACTATTTTTTTTTTATTTTTTTTTTTTTTTAAAAAAATAATAAATAAATAAATAAATAAATGTTTTTACGATTAATTTATAAAAATATTATTCTTGAAATTGAAATTTACATCATCATTAATTCTTTATGAAAAATTTAAAAATCGATCTTAAAAAATTCTAAACACCTCGAATTCTTTTATTTCATCTTCATTACTTGTTTCTCTGATCGGTTTTTCATAAGAAGATTTTTTAGATCTTTTGCAACAAATCACTGAACCATTTGATGATAAGTCATCATTACCAAATGATGGTAAAAAACAAGGACTATTATATATAGCATTCACACTATTTTTCACGCGGCTTATAATATAATTTTCAGTATCATACCCGTTTTTAAATGAGAATATAAAACTATTTTTAGTACTAGTAAATCCACCAGATGTCCATTCAATCGGATTGTATCCTCCAAGAATTTCGCTACTTCCGCTTACTTTAAAAATCGTGATAGTACGAGACTTATTATCACAAATTTCATGAAATTTACTTGGCTCAAAACCATCACGAGAACCACGAAATAATAATTCGAAATTGTATAAAGGAGGTAGCTTGTTTGTAATTTCTAATCTATCGACCCATCTTGAGATTAATTCAGCATGTTGAGATGTAATAATTTTAGAATCAATATTCTTCGATATAATCTGGTTACTATCATTACCCAAAAAATAATCCAATAACTCTTTATATAATTCCTTTGGCAAAATTTTTTTATAAGGCAATACTTTGTATGAAAATTCTTTGGAAGTTAAGTTATGAAATCTAATAAAAGGAATACAATGTTGTAAAGTATTTTTTAAAGTATTGAAATCTTCTTTTGAACAGCTTTTAGGATCAGAGGAAAGTTCAGGATTTTGAGCGAGACCCCATTTAATCACATGTTCCCAAACTTGTACTTCATTCATTTGAACATTTTCATTTTGAATAAGTGTAATTAAAAGATTTTCTGGAATTGAAGAAAATTTTGGTGAATTGAATATCTTATTCGGGTCGTTAGAAATTAATTCGATACAATATTTTTGAAGTTCTGGGAAGGAATTGTTTTCAAAACTTGTTTGATATATCAAATCAAAATTCTGTACCATACAATTTTTTTTTTTTTTAATCAAAAAGGTTTCTATACTAGGAATTAATTCCTCAAGACCAAGTTCTTTGATGGCAATTAATATTTTTATGATATCTGAAATATCATATTCTTCTAAAGAAATTTTTCCCCCATAAATATATCTAATATAAACGATCGTAAATAATAAAAAAAAAAAAATATTAATATAAATATATTTAATTTTACAGTATTTAATAATTATATTTTATTTTTTACCTTAATACTATTTGAAAAGTCTCAGGTAAAATGTTTGGTAATTTAATACTTGTCAAAGTTCCGTCAATTTTTTTATTGGTCGACAATATTCTTCGCAAATAAGGAGAACGATATTTTAAAATAACCATGTGAGCACGAAATATTCTTACGTTAGGGTCATTGCCAACTTCGATTGTAATATCATAATATTCATCATCGTCTAAAATTTCGAGTATATTTTCTGCCAATTTTGATAAAAGCTTATTATAGCCCATTTTTGAAAAAGAATAAAAAATAATGAAATTGCAGTAAATAAATGTCGTATTTTTTGGCGCAGAATCGGTTCATCATTATCGCAATAGTATAAATTGATCAACACTTTTCACATTAAATTTACGGAAAATACTTACTAAAAGTGTAACAATGATGTATTTATGCAGAACAACGAATATTCATTCATATGCACGGCGTGCATATTATTTTTTATGTTTTTCGTAGATCGTGTAATTCCAAGTTATTGGCACTGTATGTTTCTTATACACTCGTTCTGAGCACGTTTCCTTTTCAGAATTATTATTATTACTTGTTACATTTTATTAAACATAGGGTTAAAGATACACAACGGGTTGGGCCGATTTTATTCTGAATACTTCCAAGCTGAGTGAATTTCGACAGGAGAATTATATTTTAATAATTTAAATTTATTTACTTACATTAAATAATAACACGATGACATGAGAATATTTAAATTATTTTTTTTTTATTTATTATCAAAACTTGAAAAAAATTTGTTGAATTATAGATAAATCCTTATTCTGTTTACCTTATATAATTCTAAAATAGCGTCATATTTAATTATTAAGATTTTTTTTAAAAGGTTAATAACGACAAAATAATTTTTTTTCTTTCTTTATCAGAATAAATTTCTTTTTTTTTTAGTATTTTTAGTATTACAATTTACAAATATGAAATGCATGTCAATAAATTTCTAAATTTCTTAATAATGCTCTTTTTCACCGATCTGCAATTTTAGCGCAAAAATTATAAATGATCTTACAAAAAATTTGACGTAAAAAAAAAATAGTTTTTTTTTTTATGTCAAATGTAATTTACGAGCTGGGCATCTTATTTTGAATAATTAACCCAGATTTTTGTTAAATTTCTTATTTAATTCCGGAAATTAAAAAGATTGTATATAATATATATATTGCGTGAAAAGATTTATAATTTAACTAGTTCCTGCTAATCCAAAAAAAAAATATTATAGTTATAAATAAATAAATAATAAAAATGCAATAAAAAAAATTATTCTTTAATTTGTTAATTCATTCATTCCCAGGGTAACTTAATTTTATGAAAACGAACATCAAATATTTTAAATTTACCATTGCTATCTTTTCTCCAATACATGCAACTTTCAGTCCTATATATACCTCCATTTCCTTTATAGCATTTGTAAAATTTACATACACAACAAAAATATGAATGATTTTTAGCCTTACAGTTGCAATGTGAGTAATTGCAACATCTACAATAATTGGCATCAAAATTAGTTTCTTCTTGAATACACGTCATTTCTTCTTGAGTACAGCCTATATCAAAAACTTAGGTTAGTTATTGATTTCGTTCAGGCTGTAACCTTGGATGCAACTAGGCGGATACCACCCGGTCGTAAACCCTGCAGTGCGCACCATCCCTTCATACTTACCATACGATTTCCCTGATCTTTCTTCTACGTTTGGAAGCCCTTACTTGCCCTCGAATATCATGTCGTGTTTGACTTAGAAATGATTTCTTCCTATAATGTCTGGTCATTTTAATATTTTTTTTTAGATAAGAAATATTAAAAATATTAAAAAATAAATTTAACGATGAAACGATATAGTAGATAAGATAGTTATTAAGAAATATTAAAAAAAATATTAAAAAAGTAATTTTTAAAACGATGAAACGATATTGTAGTTGTAGATATAAGATAGTTATTAAGAAATATTAAAAAAAAAATATTAAAAAAGTAATTTAACGATTAAAGATATTAAAAAAATAAAATTTAACGATGAAAAACTATCTATTAGATTTTGTCCTCTTTTATATTATTTTTCTCATCATGTGATATGAGTCTAATGATGTAAAAAAAAAAAAAAAATGTAATTATGACTGTAGCTATAACAGTTTTTGATTCACATCAATATATCAATTCAAGTCAGACTGCCTACAAATTATAAATCATGAATAATTTATGGTTACTCATACTATAATAACATAGTAATATTTCCTAATAAAGTAAAAGTATACATGTTAGTCATAATATATCTTACTAAAGTTATATCATTATGACTTCACATTGACTACATATTACAATTTATAAGCCACAATTACTTTATTAGCCAGCAATGATTTAATTTTTGAAATCCGACCAATTATTACTCATTTTTAACTGTATTAACAGGTTTGTATTTCAGTCATATGTTATTTG